>CM077522.1:25102369-25366557 GCA_039654895.1 Mongoloraphidia duomilia
TTTGGCGCTCGCGACGCGCGAAAAAATTAACTGTTGACAAGACCGGTTGTAACTTTTCTAAAATAGTACGATAAGTTTATTTTTGATAAGCAACATTGTTATCGAGTAACTGACCAAACTAAAACTTGTTAAACTACCTTAGGAAGGTTACAAGAATAAATTACGCCTATCAGTGTTATTAACATTTTTCGAGAGTCGTTCGTGTTCTCCGTGTTTTTGATCACAACTTGTTAAAAGTGCAGTAAACACTGATACAGCCAGTTCTCAACAAATCCGACTTATGTCAACTCGGACTTACATAACAATTCCCTATATGCATAAGAGCTTACGGAAATCCGATGAAGTACGCTATGCGCAGGTCGACATACTCAGCCAGAAGAAGCGACGCCCCAGGCCGATTTCTCGCGTGTGTCGTACAGTGAGAGCTTCTTGTATATCGTATACGTAACATCGTAAAATATTACTATTTTTCACGTGTTAATGTGTTTTTAAAATTTCTTGGGAATTGTTGCTAGAAATTCGACTTAGGACCAGCGCACACATGCTACTTAGCAACTGCATCGCGATTTGACGATTGCAGCTATTTGACCGCACGATTTGGCAACAGTATATGCGCTCGATCAGTGATCGTTCGAAGCGTGTTCGACATTCACGCTTTCGCGACACATCGCAGTTATGTAGTTCAGTTGAATAGTGTGCGGCCTTACGCTGTAGGTAGCTGCATCTGTCGATCTACAAGCGACTTAATCGTACAATCGTGATACAAAAGTAGCATGTGTGCGCTGGCCCTTACGTATAAAAATTGACTTAGGCACGGAAGTAGTTCCGGAACGGTCTACTTACGTAAATCGAGAATTATTGTCTGTAAATATTTCTTAATAAATTGAACATTTATATACTTTATATTATGTAAATTTACAATTTTTACAAAATAACAACATATATACGTAAATGGACAATTGAAAAACGCGTTTATTGATGTCAAACATAAATATTTGTGCTTACTCGATTAAAACAACAAACAAACAAAAAAAAGCGCAGTTGTGTTTAAAGAAACAATAAAAACCGAAAATTCTGTAAAACTTGACCAATCAGGATATAAATATTTAACACAATGAAAACGTACATTTTCAATAATTTCCCATTTAGAGTTTCACAAAGTGACAGGTATTTGTGAAAATACGCAACGCGTAGTCGTTTAGTGTGTCTTTTGGGAGTTTCACTCACATGCTTGCCAGTTCCCACTACCCTACTAAAGTATGTATGTTGGCTACATAATGGTGAAGCGTCCATGTGAACACTTTATGGCTCTAATCCCTCGACGCGACGCGTCTTTTGCTATCAATCAATTAGTAATGTAAATGTTCTCTAATTCGGTCATTTTATTACAATTGATTTTTTAATTATTTTAATTATTTAGTTCTTTTTTATTTTTACTTCCCACCTCTACTATGGTAGGGAAGTAATGGATTTAGTCCGAAAAAAATATTTCGAGATTTTAACAGATTTTCACGTTTTGAGACCCTAGCCATCGTTTAAGATCATTTTCTGACTGATGTCTGTATGTGTGTGTGTGTGTGTGGTCAATTTTTCGCCTTCGATATCTTAAGAACGGAACAACATACGGGCATGCCGATTGTTCTATTGTGTTTATCAGCCTTTAACTTAGATCTGATTAGATTTTGAGTCAAATCGGTTCAGTGGATCCTGAGATATTCAAAAAAACGTCCTCAATGTCACGTATTAACATAGGTAAAAAAAAATATAAATGAATTCTAGATGTTATAATATGAAAAAAATATAAATATTTTTTTTCTCTAAAATGTATAGTTTTCGAGAAAAAAATATTTTACTAAAAAAAAATAAAAATTGTACGTAAACCAAGGTAACCATGATTTTTGCTATATTAAGATAGCCATCAGTAGATCACCAAACAAAAAAGAAGGCCATGCTTTTTTCAAAGAATAAAAATTAAATTGTGTTTTAAAGACCACCAACAGCTAAGGTTATTTGAGCCTAGTCAAAGATTAATAAAAAAAAGTGTTTATTTTTTGCAAATATTTACTAGGTGGGAAGTATAGGACTGGTCATCAGTCGAATTTTTTTTTTAAGAATTCATTATATATTTGGATAACTCGTTCATTCAAATATAAATAAACACAATAATTAATGCAAAATACATCTAAAACATAATATTAAAATAATTCTCTAACAAATAATAATAATAACCTTTTTGAAGTTAACGTTAGATATGACGCACTATTTTGCATTTTTATTTCGCAACTTCAGGGTTTTTGAATATTTAATATTACGATGTCTTTCCATAATTTTTATTTTTCAGCACAAATTACCGCTCAACTTCGCATATCTTAATATTAAATTGAAATACATGCAAAATTTTTTGATGTCATTAAATGGATCTCGATACAATCTATCATAAAATTTCTAGACATAAAGGTAAACATTGACTTGCTGACATCGCTTTGAAGCGCAACATTTTCGACAAATCTAGAATATGCCTTGAAATAGAAACTATGAACGGGTCAAAACATGGATAATAGTACAAAAAGAAAAAAACCGGCTAAGTGCGTGTTGGGCACGCACATGATAATATGGTTCCGTATTGTCCGTGTGACGTACTTATAATTAAGAGTTATTTCTCGTTGCCATATCTGTTTATTTATTTTTTCATAAACTATTTTTGTTACAGTTATAATTTTCTTTGAAAGTGCTAACTTCGGTTACATTCAGGAATTTTTTTAGATTTTTGCATCGATAGTTTAGAAATTGGAGAGGGGACGCTTTGATAACAACCTTGTGAAAGCAAATATCTAGTGAATGGTTAATATCTAAAAAAGTCCTTTCAATGGGATAAGTGAAAAAAATATTTTGTACAATACAAATAACACTAAAAAGACGTAAATAAAAAATTAAATTAGAAAAAACCCGACTACGTAAAAAAGCGAACTAAAAAGCTTGTTATTACGCAGTCGAGTTTTTTGATTTTTTAAATTTAATTTTTTTTTGTCAGTGTGCAATGTGCTTCACCATTGCACTGTGCATAAATAGGTACGTACAGTGTACACTGTGTATAAACATAGGTACCTACTTATGTAGTAAACATACACAATATATAATAATATATATACATAATATTATGTATTATGTACATATAAGCATGGTACTCGTATATACAAGTACAGCATCTGTTGTTCTGAGATAGCGCTCCAGCTATTGCGGTGGGGCCAAGTGGGACTGTAATAATATGTAGTGCGTTTTGTTTATAACCACTTGATAAATTATGGTTCTTGTTGTTTGTTTGTTCCCTTGTTTGTTCGTTGTTAAAGGCTATTTGGGCTGTTTAACTGTTTAATTGTTTGATTGTATTATCGTCCAAGTATGGATAAAACTGATGATCTTTCAAGTTTTTTTTATAACAAGTTGAATTAAATTACATTTTTTTATTACGCTTAGGCCGACAATGTAACTGTACGATAATAGTAGATTGTATGTCTAGATACTTAATGGGGCATATTACGGCGAGTGATGACAGTATGTAAAAACGAGCCACAGCGAGTTTTTACAGTCACACGAGCCGTAATACCATTACGTACGAGACATATAATATGGTATTTTTTGCCATACCCACTACAAAATACCTACTTTTCGTCATTTTCAAAAAAAAATCTGACAGTTCATTTGCGTCGCCATCTTTCCTTCCAGTGTGCCGCGAAGTTCGTGCAAGTAAGTAATGACAGGCGCACGCAGGCGTATAGAGCGAATAAACAGAAGTTGCTATAGCAACCGTTATTTTCTGCGCTAGTGCAGAAAGTAAACCATTTTCCGCACACCTGTCTGTTAAATGGGTCATTAATGGCCGCTATACATACATCGAAAGTAGCCATTTTATAGTGGGTATGGCACTTATTTTTTCGCTGAACTGCATCTATATTTGATCTTTCTAAATTTTTCCGAGACAAATAAATGATGGCATATATTGTAGGGTCATTAATGATAATTATATTGATTTTTTAAATATAAATAAAATTGCTGCAACCGTTTTTAATAAAATTGCAATTGTCGATTCTTGTTCATCACTAAACTACCTACCCTTTGGGGAGTAAGTGGAAAATAAAAAAAAGAGAGTGTGTGCTACAGCTCCCATAGTACCTAGAAGTGAAACTCTCAATCACCTTTCAAACTCGCGACATGGAGACTGGGAAACAATGCTTTAACTTGTTTAAAGAGTGGCGTTTTTAATAATAGATTTAAAGTGAGACTGGGAAACAATGCTTTAACTTGTTTAAAGAGTGGCGTTTTTAATAATAGATTTAAAGTCCACCAGCTGTTAAGTTTATAAGAACCTAGTAACAATACATATTTTCAATTTATTATTATACCATCTGTTTTTTCTCTCCAATAATATATATAACACATCCTATTAGCTGTGAAACAGCAGTGAGCACCAGTGTGCACTAGTGCGCGCTTTTTTACACTGTGTACTGACGTTTTTTTTATAGTCGATGTATCTGTTATAATAGTCAAGTGTAATTAATTTGACGCAATTGTTGTGTGTGATGATGAGCTGCATTTAACTAAACTGCACTATAGTCTCTCCCACCAACAGATATAGATATAGTTATCTAGGAATGAACAAAGTATCTGATTGGTTGTTCTGCTGTGTTGAGTTTCAAGCGACCAATCAGATGCCCAGATCACCCATTTTTATTACAATTAGAATGTATTAATCCATACCTGTACAGTGCATTCGGTTAATGGGATAGACTCTAGCTTTATATTGCAAAGTTAATAAAAAAAATAATATTTTGACTAAACTTGAACTGTTGGTTGCAAAAAGCAATTGTTAAATCTGTAAATATGTTTAGTACTTATTTATATTTCTCATTTTATCCAAAACTGTTCAAAAACACACACTGACAGTAGAATATAAAAAAATACTGCCTTGGTGCTAATAATTTTTTCTTATGAAAAGGCGTCGCGAAAAAAACGTTTAACAACCTGTGATTTATTTGACAAAAAAAATTCCAATATTTTTCAACGGAAATATCATAATCACAGGGAGATAGGTTTTCATTCTTAAATCGTATAACGCGGTCGGTAGTTTTGGTGCATGCAGTGATTCGCGACATCCTCTCGGTCGTCATGGCTACCAAACAGTGCCGCTAACCGCACAGCGGCGATAAAGGTTCGATCATTTTGATTGCCACTTCCGGGTGTTTGCCAAAGCTAACAAACGCACACGCTCACCAGCCAACACTCGTATAACATATTATATAAGAGCCAGTGACGTGCCGAAAATGTTTAAAACTATTTTTTTTTAATAAACCTAAAAATAGTGATTTTGCATTGACAGTACACATTTTTGTTACAATTTAAGCAAGAAAAATGGTAATTTATATTTATTTAAAAATAAATTAGAAAATATTTATAACAGTAAAAATTAAAACAAGCCGTGAGGTGGGTCGTTTATTAGGACTAAAGTGCGACCCTTGAGGTCCACACGACGAACTTCCCAGTTTGATAAATATTTAATAATAATAATTAAATTAGATATTACACAAAAAAGTTATCATTTTAATCACTAAAACATAATTATTATTTATTTTTAACAATAATTAAAAAAAAACAAAAACGGCTTAACCGATTTTTATAAAATTTATGTCGGATAAAAATGACGTTAACACGCCTCGATTGAGACCCTTATGAAGTCGATATTTTTATTCGATAATTTTTTATTCGCGAGATATTGTGTAAAATCTACTTTTTTGGAGTCTATTCTGGTTAAGAAAAAAGAGCGGCTGAACCGATTTTGAAAAAATTTCTTTCAGATCATATTTACGTTAATACGCGTCGATTGGCACCCTAACGTAGTCGATATCATTTTTCATTCTCGAGATTTCGTCTTAGAAAGAAATGAACACATACGTACGTACGTGTAAATGAATTGTAAATTATTGACGCCCGACAACTGAGGTCATTAGCGTCTAATACGTACGTACGTACATACGTACACACACACACATACACACACACAGACATCTTTTTAAAAATAGTGTAAAAATAGTGTAGTGACCTTGAAATATAAACATTTGTTATACATTTTGATTTCGATTTTCGGACCCATTACAATAACTTCCAATGGGAAGTTAATAAATAGAAAAATGTTGAATACCTACTTATAAATATTTAAAATGTTTTATCTGAAATTTTCTGCCTCAAAATGATCACCCTTGAAATGAAACGTTACCTTGACCCGGCTTCTACCAGATTGATTTCAAGTTGGATTGAAATTAAGTTTATGTCGATTTTGAAATTATTAACGCATTGTTTATAATTTATTAACTTCCCACTGGAAGTTATTGTAATGGGTCCGAAAATCGAAATCAAAAAGGAAAAAAAAATTTTATGTTTCAAGGTCACTACACTATTTTTACACTACTTTTAGAAAGATGTCTGTGTGTGGTGTGTGTGTGTGTGTGTGTACGTACGTACGTACGTACGTACGTATGTGTACATTTCTTTCAAAGACGAAATCTCGAGAACGAAAAATGATATCGACTACGTTAGGGTGCCAATCGACGCGTATTAACGTAAATATGATCTGAAAGAAATTTTTTCAAAATCGGTTCAGCCGTTCTTTTTTTTTAACCAAATAACCTCCAAAAAAGTAGATTTTACACAATATCTCGCGAATAAAAAATTATATCGACTTCGTAAGGGTGTCAATCGAGGCGTGTTAACGTCATTTTGATCCGACATAAATTTTATAAAAATCGGTTCAGCCGTTGTTTTTTTTTTTTTTTTTTTTTTAAATTATTGATGTTTTAATGATTGAAATGATTACTTTTCTGTGTAATATCTAATTTAATTATTATTATTAAATATTTATCAAACTGGGAAGTTCGTCGTGTGGACCTCAAGGGTCGCACTTTAGTCCTAATAAACGACCCACCTCACGGCTTGTATAATAATCTACATCTATTCAAAAAACATTATATTACTGGGTACTATAGTCATGTTCCAAAATTGAAGATAGTACATAACAAGATTAATGGAGAGAAAAGCAATGAAACAATGTAAGCATATATGCGTCCCATGCATAAAAACTGTGCCGCTTATATAAATAGTGAAGTATAATTAGTGCATGATCTTAAATTTTGGAACTTGACTATATAGATATAGATGTAGATAATTATATAAATAAAACTGACAATTTCAAAATCGACATAACTTTATTTCAATCTGATTTCGGGCAGCTAGAGGATAGACTATGATATCAGTGGTTTTCGAGTTATAAGCATACTAGCGGATAGACAAACAGACAGAAGACGTTGCGTTTTATAATATTTATAGATGAAATCTGCTTCATATTTTTTCCTTTATATTTTCTACTGATCAAATTCTCGTTACAGCTTATAATATCATAGAATTCCTACATAAATCTCAAAACTAGCTCTGGATAAATGCTTGTTAAAACAGAGGCAAAAAAATAGATTTACGCTGGGTTGCAGAAAACATTGTTAGAAAATCTGGTTTGAGAATGAATAGATTGTGACCACACATAATATTTCTCTATAAGAAAAACATTGTAAAATTTGAAATCGATCTTACTAAAAAAATATTTGATCGATTGAAACAATATTTTTTTTAAACTGTATTTAACATGTATTTAACATAGTTTTTCGTACGACTTACTTCGAAACAACATTTTTTCTACGCATTTTGATCAAAATCGAGATAAAAATTTAGCTTGAAAAGAGATCTTTTTCATGTAGATTGTAGATCAATCATCAGTTTTTGTGTGAGTACAATCTGATGTTCTACATGACAGAGCGTTTCACAACGACATTAGACTGTTTCTGCATCATGCATGTATACTAACTGTAATTATATGATGTCTATCTAAGGTTATTGTCAAATCAGAATTTTTGACAATGCTTTCTGCAACCCAGCAGATGTCGGAAAAATGTCCATTATTTATTTTGGACAAATTCTGACTCTGCTTTTCAAATTGCAGTTTTACATACAATTATTATTTCATAATATTTAAAGAAACATTAGGAAGCGGAGTTGTTTTTTAACAGCTGGTATATTTTGTCAGAAATAAGAAGCAATCCGTTTTAAGGCGACAATTTTACGACCAAACTATGGTCGTGAGTAAACAGTGCTACAAATGGAACGATATCAAATAAATAGGTATTTGATAAACCTGTTTGTTGCATGCGCCACTGAGGGCTACAGCACCACGACACTATTATAGTACCAGCAAAATGGAGATCTGTCACATTCTGGAGGTATTTGGAAGTAATATGTGTTTATACGTATGTCTATACGGACTGTACGCTTAAGTCAGGATGCGAATGATTCATTTTGGACCTGAAAGGGGCAATTAAAACTTTTCTTTTGAAAACACAAGAATGAATAAAATCTGTACAGAACAACCGGCACTTTTAGAAAACACAGAAATAAACGAGGGGTCGAGTACTGTATTAGATTCGACACAAAACCTATCCATGGAAGTTCACGAGATTTCATTTTGTTTCTAAATGAAACCAAAAGAATGAAACTTTTTTATCAAAATTTATCTTTACTTTAGGTAAAATAGTTAATAATATAGTTAATTAATAATACTTAAGAATATAGGATATTGTGGGGTGAATAATACATGAATAAGAAATAGTTACCTCTTCCCACATTACGAATTCACTAAAGTAATTAGTAAATTACTATACAAATATATTTGTATAGCAATTTACTATGCTATAGAAGAAAAATTTATTTTATTTATAAAATAAATTTGTCCTGTATAGCATTGTAAGGTTACGACATATTATGTCGTAACCTTATTATTATTTTTAACTAAATGTCTGTTTTGTCGCCCATCCAGTAAAAATCGCCGTTCATTGCACATATACGGCTGTAGTTTACACGGATGCCCAATCCTCTATATTGAATCTAGAGGTTCAAGTCTGATACCTATAACAGTTATACCCCCGTCGCGCGCGCCCTTGTCTTCGTACGTGCGTGTCCCTCCAGGCGACAACCATCGGGAACGGACCGGCATAGCATAGAGTCCTTAATGTAAACCCAGTGTTCCTTTCCTTCCTTCCTGACTATATGTTCCTTCCTATCACTGACAACATATTAGATATCGAAATCAACCCCATACTTTACACTCTTTATTTTCAATCCTTATACGAATATGCGAAAAATATGTATAAATTTCAATATAGGGACTAACACATATAGTGAGAGATTTTTTATATGAATGGTCTTATTATTTTCTGTCGGGTTATTTGAAATGACGTCTTAACTCAAATACCTATGCATTTTTCATGCAAAAAATTGCCATTTTCGCGTGTGTCATTTTTTATAAGAAAACTGCGGTTTAAAGCAGAACAATAAATTAAAGGTTTTGCGTGTATTCAAATTTGAAATTATACATAGTCTGCGAAACGTAATGCTTTTCAATTTAAAAAAGGTAAATTATTATTCATTTATGACCGTTTTCTGAAAGGGCAGGTACGTAGGTCCTTGACGGTACCGATGCCGTATACTTCTATCTTTTTTTATCACAAACAAATAATCATGGTTACAGATGTAAATTAACAATACCTACTATGAAATTTTAAATTCACAAATGCGTTAGAAGACAAGGAAAAGAGAAACTATCCGTTTTCTATCTCTCTTTTCCAAACTGACACTGTCACCTACAGTTGTGCCTATGGGCTATATGATTCCTCTACTCTATCTATGATATATCTCTATGGAAATTACATATCTTTAGTACAGATCAAGGGAATTAATCTGTAACTTAATCAAGACGCGCATTGAATAGATTCGGAACAGCCGCTAATTTTCGAAAGTACAAGAATAAACGAAGGCCTACGCACTGCATTAATTCGATTTTGCGTTGAACTGTGCTCTAATTAAGTTCAATAAAAATGCTGATGTTTGCTACCGTTCCCTTAACTATGCTAATTCAGTGTGCATTTGTTTAATTGTTTTTTAATTATTTGGTATGTTTTACTACTATCAATGTTCCAATAAAATTAGCATAGCGGTAAAAGAGAAAAACGGGCTAAATAAAACTAATAATTGTAATAAAATAATTTTTATAATCGGTTCTAACTTAATCTACGGAGGACCAGTATAGCGTGTAGCCGTATAGTTCATGGAGTCGAGGTAGGCAAGCGCAAGACACAAGAGTCTAGGGATCAAGTCATGAGGAGCCCGAAGATTGCTCGCACGATGGTGTCTTGGAATAACTTACTGGATTTTCATCTCGCGTACGTTTTTTGGGAACTCCCCTTGCACTACCCCTCTTTTTACCCCGCAAAAACGCCGCGTTGCACCAAAACTCCCCCGCATACGTTTCTAACATTCCCCGCGAGAGACTCTACCTATGTGAGAAACTTCGTCTATAAAATTAAAACCAAAAGTGCATACCCCGCTAAGTTTGTATGGTAAAAAAATAAATATAGACAATAGAAAAAAAATAGAAAAAATGAATAAATAAATATAAAAAACAAAAAACATTTATAGTTCCGACCGGAATCGACCCAACGATCTTCCGGATACGAAGCAAACGCGCTAGTAGCTTTGCCATTGAATCTGTTTTTTATAGAGCTGTTTTTATGTTATAAATGGTATAACCTTTGAACAGTAATGCGGCTCTTCAGTATCATACCTCAATCATTTCTCGGAGGTAGTTGGCCATCCCTGCACTAGAGTGCGTAGCGAAAAAGTTCTGCGAAGTCCTGTTTCGCTGCACTTATGCAGGACGCGCCTTGAATCAATTTATTTTCATGCAGGAATATAAAGAATACGGCAAATAAACGTGGGGTTATATTAATCTTGAAATAAGAAATGTGTCAGCTAATATTTTCATCTACCAGCAATAAATTGCTTCTAGCGATATTCTAGGATGCACTGAAATAAGTTTCACAGACGTTTTTAAAAGTTTTCTTTGAAAAAGTTTTTTATTTAGTTGTTTCAATACGTCTTTTCAAATAAATTAGATTTCTTTAAAGTATAAAAAATTACAATTTTAAAATGCTGGGAAGTAACTGATGTAGGTATGGTAAAGACAGTTCAACTAATTTTTATTTTATTTACATATGAGAAATTCAAAATAAAAATATGTTGTAATTGGAATAAATAGTTTAAATTAAATCGGTCAAGTACGAGTGTATTTTCGGACCGAGGGTTCCGTACAACTACAAAACCAAATACAAGTGTACCTATTATATTAAATTACATTTCTTTAAATATTATCCGTAATAACACAAATTAGTAGTGATTTCGCCAACCTCATAACTTAAAAGTTAAGAGTTTTTTCTGGTAAATTAATAATAATAAAAAAAAGTCTATAGTTTAATCATTTCCAAAATAGAGTGATCACACCGAGAGCGCGTAATCACTCTACAGGGTCAGCGTCAGGTAAAGTAATGAATTACATTTGATCAGCAGTATTTTTGAATTCGCTAATAATTCACTTTTGTAAACGTTATAATCATATTTTTCTCACAAGCCTTTAAATACCTTCTTTTTTCTCTTTTTTGGGGGGACTACAAATATTCATATTAACCTCAGTATAGCTGAGTCTTTCGACGACATTTTTGTACTATAGTGATAGATTTAAGCCTGAATTATATTATTTGGTCAGACAAGGCGCGGGAACGTAGTGTTTCCGGCAAGACAAACATTTTTTCATGCATTTCAAATACGAGTATTGATACGTGCCTGAACGGACGGGATTCGCTCAATATAAATATTCGTATTTGAAAATAATGTATGTAAAAATGTTTGTCTGGCCGGTGCCGTGTCTAACCGAATAATATAAATCGACCTTTATTCGCGTGTCTGTTTGAAAAATACTGGTGTATGTTATGTAACCAAAATAATTGTACAAGTATAGCACAGTTGAGTTTTCTTTAAAATTTATTAATAATATTACGTTAAATGACTATAAACAAAATTGACATTTGTTAGAGATGAGATACAGATAGTTTCTCACGTGGGAATGTTTTTTTTTAAACATGAGTCTAGGTTCTATGTGTAACATACATATGTAGTGCACTCCAGCACATTACAGGATTGTAAATAGAGTTTTGAAAATGTATAGACTATAGATTATGAAATGTTACACCCTCGAAACAAGTCTAACTTCTGTAGTTCGTCTGCATAGTTTGTCTATACACTACACAACATGCATGTATATGTAGGGAAACTCGGAAACTTCTATTACTGGGGACGTTTGAAAACTTTGTTGTTTATCAAAACAATCAGTAATCACAGATAAATGCAAACGTTTCAAATAACAGGATTTTGTAATTAAATATAAATAGAGATCAGACGATCCTAATTGTAGGTATTTTAAATTTATAAACTCTTTTAACATTTTTAAGGTTCCGTACTGGGACCCTATTACTAAGCCTATGCCGTCTGTCTGTCCGTCCGTCTGTTTGTCCTACATTTAAAAGGCTGTATCTTTTGAACCGTGAAAGGTAGTCGGTTGAAATTTTCACAGAATATGTATTATTATGCCGGATATCCTAACAATTAATAAAAAAAAAACAAAAAGTAAAAATTAAGAGGATCCCCATACAAAAAACGGAAAGAACTTTAATTTTTATACCTAAAAGTGAAGTGGCGTCATCGCATTATTCATACTATTTCTTTTGGAATCAAACCAATATAAATAGTAGCGCCATCTCAACGCGGTGATTGCATTAAACCATATAACTGGTAGCGTCATTTATGTTATACTATATTATTTATAACCCGGGACGTTTGAGTTTAAGATACCTAATTAAATTGTTGTAACGGTACGGAACCTTGTCCGTTTTTTTTTTATTTAATCTTTACACTCAATTGAGGGTCAAGTATCAATAACCGAGTGCAAAATTATACTTAAACAGTAAAATAGAAACATATAAACCCAAAACATTTGTTGCGAAAAAAAGGAAACAATCGACGTGTCCTTTTTACCTGGATGCGCACGCATACCGTGTTCACAGATGATCCGATAACTAGGCGATAGTCCTGATAAGATCGTTTGTTACCTGACTGCTGGCCTAGGTGACAGAACACGGAATGCGTGCGCAACCATATTTTTTCTCTCTTTTTCTTGCAGAACAAGCAATAACGAACTTTCGCTTTTATTACAAGAGATAGGTCCATTATTTATTGTGAATTTAATTCGGTTACAATATATTAGCATTTATTGTGTTACAACAAAATTCTGTGGGCAAAAAATCATTTATGTAAAATTTTTAATATTTTCTATTATTAATTAAGAATAGAATATTTCATCTTAATTCACCCATTTAACACTCGTACATGAGTTTTATGGTTCATATCTAACAATACCTTAGTTTAAAAAATTACCTCTGGCATATGAGGTGAAACATTTGTAACGATTTGCTTTATAATTGAAACAAATGATTGTTTAATCGTGTCACTATAAGTATAGAGTAAATAGTAATAGAGTAAATAATAATATTATTCATCAGCCGCAATAGATCAGGAAAGGAAGGCGTGGCGGAGTCGCAACTGTCTCCTTCTGAGTCGCAACTGTCTTCTTCTAACTAGAAACGTACCTTCTGAAATGAATTTCCCGTCGCCTTGGCAGGACAACTTACTGTCAATTTTCATTCATTCTACTGACATAACCTCGTTTTTTTAAACATGTTGTCGTCGTTTATAATTAAAGCAATTTGTTATGGGGTGGTGTTTTGTACCTGACTGCATTCATAATGAAAATTATGACTGGAAAAAGTTTACATTTCCGACTGACGAAAAAGCTAAAATAATACCTAGATATCTAATACCTAATTGGTGAAAACATTTTTTTTTAATACTTTTAGCGTACCTTCGCTTGATCTAGCGTAACTCAGGCGACTTCAAAACATTTTTCCAACTCCAAATGGAAAGAACAAACGCAATTTCTAATTATAATTGCTTAAATTATACCTCGACAAACGTCAGTGAGGAAGTTCGGTTAGAATTAAACGTCACTGGCTGAATCAGTGAATCAAGTTAGGACATTCGTTATTTATAAATCTTGAATTTCGAATAAAAATTTATTTCACACGAAATAATAAAATTTTGTAGCCGATAATGACGGGATTTATTAATTATTTTTATGAAACAGCCATTGTTTTGGTAAGAAATGTGTTTTAAAAGAATAGTAACGAATATTCTGTTAAACCCCATACATTTTTGAACGCCAATCGACTCCATTTTAAATTTCGCGCTGTAGTCTATAGTGGAAGATTCAGGTGGTTTGAATCTCGACGGTAAGTGGTAACATAGGTTTAAAATGATTTTTTTCTAGTATTGCATTGCAGGAATGCTAACATAAGCATTCATTTGTGTTTTTTATTAGAGTAGGGACGAATAATATAAGTATTCGAAGAACGAATATTCGGCAAGGTTACATGCTGAAAAAGTAAATATTCGGCGTATATTAGGCACGGTTTTGGCGCCAACGGAGAGAAGGAAAACATTTGTAGCGGGGGCGCATCTCTTTGCGTCTGTAGTAACTAGGGAATAGTGACGAGTTTTGGTTTATTAGAATGTTCATAATGAACAGAAAAATCCGGAAATTAATTAATTTGTAGTTCCTCTATAGTCCAGATCATTTATACTTACTCCCTCTACAATTTTTTTTTTATAATAAATATATATTTTGGTATTTATTATTTTAACTTTTCTAAATACAGTGCTCACCAATTAAAGTACTGAACTAAAAAAAAAAAGATTTTTACAGCTGTAGTACCTAAGTAATAGACTTTAAATTAAAGGTCGAAGAAAAAAAAGCAACAAACCAAGTTTAAGATTGAGGAAAAATACAGGAAATTAAATGTTACAGAATCAAACAGGACGTACACTTAATTAACTCTTTCATCCTGAAACGACGTTGAACAATTGGCAATTTTATAAAGCAAGAATTAATGAAAGTCGTACAAAACAGATTTGATTCTTATGTTTTGTTCTATTTCCAATTCAGTGTGTATTCTGATTAAGCGATGAATTTATTGGTTGGAAAAATGTACAGGAAATTGTTTTAAACGGTGAAAGAACTATGTAATCGCTTTGCCACTGACTGTACATATTATTTACAATGTACATACACGTAAAGATCAAAATAAAGATACATTTTTATATAGCTTTTACTAAGTTTAAATGGCGGTTTTTATACTAGCCCCAAGGTGTATTGTAAATACATATAAAATGTGTAATAATAAGATTTTATGAAGGCACTTACAGTATCGTTTTGCCAAATGCACACATTTTTAGGTAGAGCTGGATACATTTTTATGGTCCAGAAAAATGGTTATAGGTTAACTAAAATAAAAGTTCTTTATAGAGGAAAAGACGAAAATCAGTATTGTTACGTGTTAACGATAAGATTTATTTATTACGTACTTATCGTACATCTCTCATTAAATAACATTCAAAAAACGTTTTGACTTTACTTGGTTTTCTGTACCTACGACTAGACTGTTTATTCTCAGATTTAATGACAATATATTAAAGCGTATGTAGAAGTAACGATTTGTCGAAAATTTGGTATTATAAAAACTATAATATTATAATTTATATAGTGCAGTCAAATAGGCCAAAAAAAAGGTCAACCGTGCATTTTGGGTAGAAAGCGATTTGTTTTTTGGATTCGTAAGGGGGTCGGTGGTGAGTTTGAAACTGAGTTTTAGGGCCGGGAGGTGTCCCCATTGCCCACCCAAAATGCACGGTTGAAAGACGAGTTGACTGCACTAATTTTAGTATCAAATATAATATAACCAGAGCTGGGGAAAATCTTATATTCAAGATACTGTTTTGCATCTCAGATACTTTTTATTGTATCTGTATTCGAAAAGGAGGATACTTCTCAAATTATTCTGGTATCTTAGATACTTTTAAAAGTTACTTAGACACTTTCCTTTAGTGCCTATCTGTCGGTATGAAGTATTTTAGATAGGTACTTAGTAAGGTATCTATTATTTGGATACTTTCATACAAGGTATCTGATATCTTTTATCTTTTGGGGTAAGTATTGACTGTTTGGTAACTTGTATCTAGATAATTTTTTCAAGTATCTTCTGCAGCTCTGTATTTTAATATATTATAATAGTCTACATCAGCGGTTCTCAATCTTTTTTGGTGACGGAACCCTTTTGGAAAGCGAAATACTTGACGGAACCCTACAATAAAACAATAGTTTTTAAAAGTGTATTCTTTATTAATAAGCATAATAAAAGTACAATGTAACAGTTACTTATTACTTACTTACATAACAAGTATAATAATAGAAGATATTAAAAAAGAAAAAATCTAACTAATGGGAGGTATGAAACTGTTTTTTATTTTTCATCAATTGGTTGATATCAGTTGAAGTCTCATCAGGTTCAGCGTCCAGTCTATTGCGGTATTTTGTTTTCGTGGCTGCATATAGGTTGAGAATCCTGTTTCGCACAAATATGTTGTTGGGAACGGGAGAAGAATATTCAGCGCCATTTTGGCAAGCATTGGATATTCATCACGGATTCTGCACCAAAAATCGTTAAGAGGCGTCGTTTTAAACAGTGACTCCATACTTGTGTCTGATGACATTTCTAAAAGAGATTCATATATATCTCGTTTGACATACTTTCGGACTTTTGTAAGTTGGGTAAAAAAGGATTATGAATCCATGAATTCAATTTCATTTTTGTATTCTGTTCTTCTGGAAAATACTTCTCAAAAGATGCGCGCATCGAAGTGAGATATTTGACCAATTCTTCAAATACATCATCTTGAAACATTTCTGAATCGTTATCGCTAACAAACTCACTGAGTGACGTAAAACTTTCTATTTCTCCCTTTCCAACGCAAATAATCAGAAGTCAGAACGGTCGACCAGGGAGAGGTGTGTTTTAATTTTTTTTCTAAATTCTTGCGGAACCCCTACAGAAGTATCACGGAACCCTAGGGTTCCGCGGAACACACTTTGAGTATGGCTGGTCTACATGAAAAACAAAGTAACAAAGGGGATTTCGACGAAATTTGTTGAGGGTGGTCCCCTAATATAACACCCTTCACTGGCTTTGCTAAATTTGGGGAGAGATAGAGCTATATCCCTAAAAATCTCGAGAACTATTTGATATACAAAAAATTTATGATAAAAATTCTTCATCGATAGATCTCTAAAAATTTGTTTCTTCCACATTTTCGTGTAGGTAAGTGGAAAGGGATGGTCAAAAAAAGGGTCCAAAAGTAGCGCGCTTTCGTCGCCTTCGAAATTCACAACTGAAACGTAATTTCCTTTTCTACAGCAGCTGTATTTATTGTTTTTTTGAATTTTAAACTGAAAATGCACATTTTCATAAATCAAAGAACGCTCTAAATAATCTTTTTCATTCCATATCGATATCTTTAAAAATTTAGAAGTTTTAGGCAACGTCAGAGCCGTCTTAAGATATTTAGCGTCAGTGGGCTACTAACAATAATGCGCCTTTCTTCATAAGAAAACACACGGGCCGTCATTATCAAACTGATTTTAGTATAAGCAAAATTGACGCCCATTTAGCTCTGTAGTTAGATGTGGCCCCGAGCACAGTTAAAATCATCATAAAGTTGGATAAAAAGGTTTTATTGTGAATTGAATTTAAAAAACTAATAATTTAAATTCCATAAATTGTTTACAGTTTATAGTTTTTATTAAGAGTACAAAGTTTGAAAAAAATACTGTTAATTTGAAAACGAACAAGAAGTCCGTATATATAAGTACAAACAGTTATCAATAATTTGAAGAGGATATAATACAGAAATATCTTCTATTTAATTTTGAAATATTCTCCTTGCTTCTGATTGTTTCCGACAGTTCATTGGCGAGGAACACTTCGGTACCTAATTTACAAATATCCAATTTAAACTTCGTTTTCAACAATTTATCATTACTACGGCCCCGAATTATACTAGTGAACTAAAAACCTGAATATAATCCGCAAGTGTATTCTTAATACAAAGAGACGTGTATACAGGTTGTATCTAAAATACTTGGTCAAACTTCACGAACGTGATGTATGAAACAAAACTGTGAAAAAAGTTTCTGTAGACATAATATGTGTTCATAAATGTTTACTTAAAAAGTTCCAAACGAATTTCAAAATTGCGATAAATCAGTAACATTTTTTTTATTAAAACAGTAAAACTTCATTAAATGTGCTATAGTTATAGTAAATGCTCGAAATGTCTTCCTTCAGCAGCAATACAGGCTTCAGGTTTCGCATCTTTAAACCATTGATTGTCGAACTCGCTCAAGAATTCAGGGGGTATTCCGGACTACACTTACTTGATGCTTAGGAACTAGTTGCTAAGGAACAAAAACGCAATATCTAATTTAAGTACAGTAGATACATTTGATAAACTCGGATAAACGGTTGAAATAGAAACCTTATTATTTGCTTATATCAATTTTAAATTCGCGTGTAACTTTTTATGTAAGCATTTCTGGACACATGTCTATAGGAACTTAGTTCACAATTTTGTTCCGTACGTCACGTTCGATAAGTTTGGCGAAGCATTTAGATACATCCTGTATATTATACCTAAATATACGGAACAGAAGGTAAACTATGCTTACGAAATGAGGCATTACATTAAATGTTGTATGGATATGTATCTCAAAACTACGTTCTCCTGTATATTTTACATCATACTTAACGTTTGCTATATTATGTAACAGTAGAGTAGAGTGAGATATATTTTCCGTATATTTTTAACCCCTGTTAAATTTTATTTTTTTACTTAAAATAAAACATGTTCAGTAACTTAATTTTATAAGATTGTAGATAGGCTTGAGAATATATTATACAGGATGCTGAATCGTTTTGCGGGTAATAGGGATTTAACCCGTAAAATCAAATTTTTGCGATTTCCTGCTTCCCTAATTATTTTAGGAAAAATATCTTCGAATAAAAGATTTAGAACATAAAATTCTGCATCTAAATCATTAAACAAAATTAATTTTGCACGGTTTGTGACGGCAGAAATTTGAGATGAAAATGTCAAAATTACCTCAAAAACAGATAGCGATAGCCATGGAACTTGAACAAAATGATGACGTTTTAGCTGTCAGAATAATTTCTAATCATTTTGTTCAAGTTCCATGGCTATCGCTATCTGTTTTTGAAGTAATTTTGACATTTTAATATCAAATTTCTGCCGTCACAAATCATGCAAAATTAATTTTGATTAATGATTTAGATCCAGAATTTTATGTTCTAAAACTTTTATTTAAAAATATTTTTCCTAAAATAATTAGGGAAGCAGGAAATCGCAAAAGTTTGATTTTACGGGTTAAATCCTTATTACCCGCAAAACGATTCAGCACCCTGTATAACCGAGCAGGCTTTAATCAGAGAACTGGTAAAAGTATCAATTGTATTTGCAATTCAATATAAAAAAAAACTGAAAACATAAAATTGTGCTAGGACTCTAGCTGTTGGTGGCTTTGAACAAAATATTGTAGATGAACTTTTTGGTAATAATATTATATTTTTGTCAGTTAAGGATAAATATGTTTATTTTATATTATCTTAACTGAAGTTTGTGCAGGTGATAATTATTTTTGATCTTTAATATTGTAGTCAAAATAATTTATTTTTAAATAGAATGTAGTAGGTAAAAGTAATTTTATTACGACCAAGAATGTTCATCAATTCCTTTTTTTTCGCTGTGGATTTTTATCGTAAAAGAAGCCCCTTTGCAATCGAGTAGCTTTTTTTAATGTGATATTCCAGAAATATAATAAAATATTTTAGTATTTTTTTACTCATATTTAAATTCTTAATTAATGTGAACTATACCGAACTAATTACTCTCTTCCTAGGTTTTTATTTCAAATAACTTATTACAAACTAGGAGATTGCTCAAATAATAGTACCTACACTGAAAATATTAATAATATGGTGTCAACATTGAAAATATGAATAACAAGCCGTGAGGTGGGTCGTTTGTTAGGACTAAAGTGCGACCCTTGAGGTCCACACGACGAACTTCCCAGTTTGATAAATATGTAATAATAATAATTAAATTAGATATTACACAGAAAAGTAATCATTTTAATCATTAAAACATAATTATTATTTATTTTTAACAATAATTAAAAAAAAAAAAAAAACGGCTGAACCGATTTTTATAAAATTTATGTCGGATCAAAATGACGTTAACACGCCTCGATTGACACCCTTACGAAGTCGATATAATTTTTTATTCGCGAGATATTGTATAAAATCTACTTTTTTGGAGGTTATTTGGTTAAGAAAAAAGAACGGCTGAACCGATTTTGAAAAAATTTCTTTCAGATCATATTTATGTTAATACGCGTCGATTGGCACCTCAACGTAGTCGATATCATTTTTCATTCTCGAGATTTCGTCTTAGAAAGAAATGGACACATACGTACGTACACACACACACACAGACATCTTTCTAAAAGTAGTGTAAAAATAGTGTAGTGACCTTGAAATATAAAATTTTTTTTTCCTTTTTGATTTCGATTTTCGGACCCATTACAATAACTTCCAATGGGAAGTTAATAAGTATGATTTCAACACTGAAAATATGAATAATATGATGTCAATATTGAAAATATGAATAATATGATGTCAACATTGAAAATATGAATAATATGATGTCAATACTGAAAATACGAATATATGATGTCAACTCTAATAGCTAGTATAATTTTATTACACAGGAAAATTCTTGAACGCCCTTCGCGAGACAGATTATATAATATATTTATGCTATATTAGTTGAAAATGGTTCGTACGGAACGTATTTAATATTTATGAAATTCGAATAGTCTCTCTTTCAAATGCATTTTCGAAATATTTATTTACAATTTTACTCATGACTCCGCTACAATTTATATTTCCAAATGGAGTTTTAATAATACTATAAATTTCTAAGTTTATAAAGCATTTACGTAATTCAAGATATTGACACATTTTTGTGCGTTGTAGAATCAACATCAGTTGTGTATTTCAGGTGTGCGGCCTTACGTTATTTGTAACTGCATCTGACTATAATCTACATTCTACAAGCGACTTAATCGCCCAATCGTGATACAAAATGTATTCTGGCCTTAATTCATTTTAAATGAATGACCGGTAGTTTGCAAAATTAACGCCCGAGTGCTCTTTGTGAACTTACAGCCCTGAATCGAGAGCACAAGAAATGAGACAGAGACAAACACATTATATTATATGCACACTTGAAGGGGTGTGGTAGACGCGTTGCCAACTTAAACAACAACTATACTCGATTTCTCTAAGTTCAGTTTCTAGTTGTTTATGTTATTCTTGTTTCGTTTACAGCACAACAAAAGTATATCTGCGGTCGCGAGGAAAAGGGGCTTACGGCAAATTTTTCTAGCTAAATAGGATTATTGACGATTTAACGGATATCTAAAACTCGCTTGTTCGGTATATAGGGACCACAAACCGTTTAAATTCTAGAATTAGATTATTTTTCTTCACTTCTATGCTGCTCCAAAGCAAAAAAATCTATATAGGCCATTTTTCCTTGTCGCCAACGCACAACGACGAAAGATATTTGTCTATGAATGTAGTGCCTTAAACCTCATTCCACTTGATCTTAAACAATGCTTGATTCAACTCAATCTGTTTGTACAGAGAATGAGAAAGGAATCATTTGCATAATAACTTACATGTAACACATAATATATGTAAATTGAACAGTTTCTGTGAAATGGCGAATGTCTACAATTAGTCCAAGTAAATATACTTACTTAAAATGTTTAACCTACGATGACTTATTCCTTTTAACATACCTACAGGTGATATTAAAATTTGTTTCCGGGTTAATCCAAATTAAAATTAAAAAAAAATCAACTTCAAGAAGATTTCGATTGCTGCAGGATTAAAGAATAGCGATAGAGTAGTATTGTTTAGAGAAGACATCACACGCTCATACATGCGCACAAATGAGTTTATTGCCGGGCGAGTTCATATTCTGTTTAAAGGGGTCGCATGTGACACACAACCGACTAACACGCGTCTTTCATGCTGGACGAGTCCATATTCTACCACTGATATCTCTCCCCACTACTATTACTGTCCAGATCGGTGTCTTCTCTAAACAGTACCTTAAAGGAGATTGACCATTTTACTAGGGGATTTGGTCCAATGTCGCCTACAAGTGAATTACAATCTTGGTTGAAGCTTTCGCGGCAAGTTGATGAGCTGGTGTTGTCCTGATTCGGGTCCATAGGCCGTCGTTGGTTGGAATTGCTTCCTAACGTTTCGCTAGCACGAGTGGCGAGCTTCTTCAGAGGTCCTTCCATCTCCGATGCTGGATGTAGTCTAAGGTTCACTTGGAGAATATGAAATATTTGATTTTTTGAGCTGGTGTTGTCCTGATTCGGGTCTACAGGCCGTCGTTGGTTGGTATTGCTTCCTAACGTTTCGCTAGCACGAGTGGCGAGCTTCTTCAGAGGTCGTCTGCTAGCGAAACGTTAAGAAGCAATTCCAACCAACGACGGCCTATAGACCCGAATCAGGACAACAACAGCTCAATTATAATCTTCTCCGCAGTATTCTGAAGCTATTTTTAGGGTTCCGTATCTCAATAAGAAAAAAACGGAACCCTTATAGAATCACTCGTTTGTCCGTCAGGCTGGTTGGTTGGCTGGCCGGCTGAGTGTCCGTCTTTAAAGGCCCATTTTCTCAAGAACGGATACAGATATCAAGTTGAAATTTATACGAAATATTAAGGTCTATGGTCCCTTAAAGTTGTAATCAAAAGATACGGCCATTTTGTCATCTCATCAAAAACCTATAGTGTACTTCCCGTTGACCTACAATCATAACATTTGGCAAAAAGCAAGATCTCGCAGCACAAGTAAAGGGATAAATCCTAAAATCACAAAAAGTAAAAAAGAGGGTCCTACTCCTATACCTATTTTGGTATTCGCAATCTCACTCATCAAAAACCTATAGGGTAAACTTCTCGTTGACTTAGAATCATGAAATTTGGCAAAAAGCATGGTCTCGCAGCACAAGTTGAAGGAAAAATCCGAAAATCACAAAAAGTCAAAATTAAAGGGGATCCCTACACAAAAAACGAAAATGCCTTTTAAAGGCTGTATCTGAATGGAACCGTAACATGTAGCCGGTTGAAATTTTCACAGAATGTGTCTACCTAATTTAATTGTTGTTTTAATATAAGAGTACAGATTTATTACTACGCATCGACGCTGGCTGACTGTGCAAACAAAGCCCAAACATTTTATATTAAAAAAAAATAAGTACAGGGGTAGGTAACTGATTAAGGTACAAACATTTTCAAAATTGAGGTATAATTAATATGTACATAATAATATCTGTGCTGGAAGCTAGTCTGTATGAAGACATTTTTGCAATAATAAACATTTTTTATTTCCTAATATTATTTTGGTTGATTTATGTTTTTATGGATGAAGAAAAATAGGTGTTTGTTTCTATTACATAACTAATTTTTCTAAACTTAAATTTTGTAATATAAAACTATTCTTTTTATGAATATTATGACTCGAGTTTCAGACCCGAATTCGAATCCGATTATTTTCTTAACGAGTACGAGTCTATTCGATTCTTAAAATGAGTGACTTTTCTAATTGAATATGCCGTATTTTTCAATTTGTTTCTAATGTAAATTTCTTATACTTCCAGTAGAAAGCTTTTTGAAAAGATGGATATTTATGTAATCATTCTCGCGGTAAGTGTATTCGAGCTCGGTGAACATGAAAATAAATAAGTGTTTTTGAGTTAAAAACGTGTGTCGTCTCAGCTATAATAGCTGCTCTAATCTTAGAGCATTTACCCTTGGAACAGGTAATGCCTGTACTTTCCAATAGACCGAGGTGTGACTTACACGTACGGGAAAACGCTAGACACATGTGTCCTTTAAATCCTTGAAACTGCTTCGATATCGCGTTTGGGGCAGATTCGCGATACTTCGGCTGTTTGTCAATCAGCTGATACAATTGCAATGGAATGCATGTACACTAGGGTGGGTCAAAAAAATCAATTATTTTTTTTTACAAGTGACGGAAAAATGGGTTGCTAGACACCTTAAAAAAATTCTCACCAAATATGAGCTCTTAATTTTAATAGGAAGATCGTCCGCATTTTTTTCTCAGTCCAATAGAAAAAAATTCATACCTCATCATTAATTGATTGTACAGAAAAATGTTTTAAGAGAATTTTGTAGGAAATTTAATGCTCTAAAAAAAAGGTATCTTATATTTTTTCCGCAAACCTCACCATTTGAAAGATATTGAAGATTTATAATAGTCATTTATTGTCGAGTTATAAAAATCATAAACAAAAATGAAATTTGTCTTAAAATAATCAAACTTAAATCTTCAATATCTTTCAAATGGTGAGGTTTGCGGAAAAAATATAAGATACCTTTTTAGTAGAGCATTAAATTTCCTACAAAATTCTCTTAAAACATTTTTCTGTACAATCAATTAATGATGAGGTTTGAATTTTTTCTATTGAACTGAAAAAAAATAAAAAACTGTGATGCGGAGGATCTTCCTATTAAAATTAAGAGCTCATATTTGGTGAGAATTTTTTTAAGGTGTCTAGCAACCTATTTTTCCGTGTCACTTGTAAAAAAAATAATTGATTTTTTTGACCCACCCTAATCTACACTACCGTTCAAAATTACGGAAACATAAAAAACAAAATTTCTTTATTGACCCTTTTCTAAAAAAAAAAAAAACAAAACTGATTACGTATAAATCTCACGCGTCTGAAGTGAAACTTCACGGGTAAAAATTTGCAACCAAGTAAAACACTAAACAGAGAGGGTCGTGTCGATTTAGTTTCCCCTTCAACCTGCCAGCCAATAGATTGCGGTTACCCAATAGCAGCTCGTTTCCTCCACTCCTGAAAGCGTAGTTTTTCGTTTTCGTCACGTTCTTAACAAAATTACTATCGAGGTTAAATAAGTTTCACTCCAAAAAATTGGGTAAGAGTGTTAGAGATTTATTTCTGCCATTAAAGATGACAGTAAAGTAGAGAAATTCAATTTTTGGAAGGCGTTTTCATAATTTTGAACGGTAGTGTATAATTTTCTAATGCTTGGGACTCGCGTGAATTCGAGATCTAGGGACACGAGGGAGACAATAATAATAGATATGATAATAGTTTGAGCCGAGGTTTGAGCAGTCTGTTTCACATTCCATAGGTAAATGTTCTAAGTCTGAGGCTACACTAGATCCGTGTCAGACCAGATCCGATCAGACCAGACCAGACCAGACCAGACCAAATCAGACACTTCAGACGAAGTGGCTACATAGAGAGTGGATAATATCCGACGGGTTTAAAAGTAAAATGATGCGAAACTAATTAGAGAAGACCTGAACGTTTATTTTAACAAACTGTTTATCACCTTTGTCAAATTATTAATTAAAATGAAATATGTGCAGATGTATTGTACATATTATAAACCAGGGCTCCGAATTTATTCGAATAAATGAATATTCGAATGGTCGAATACTTTCAAAACAGATTTATTCAATATTAGAATATTCGAATTTTAAATATTCAAATACATATTTGAATACTCGTTTTTTATATAAGCTTTAAATAACCGAAACAGTTTTTCTTTGTTGAACAATAATAATTTTTGATGTGCAAATTTCGAATATTTGGATATTTAAATATTTGTCATAGACTGTAGTTAGCTTCTTTCCGGATTCAAATGAAAATCAAAATTCACTGCTTTTAATATTTTTTATCGTTGTTCAACAATAACATTTATTATACATTTATACAACAGCTGTTCTTTGTTTTTGGCGTCCCTGAGTCCTGACCCCTGTCATGAGTATCGGCTGTCGCCAATTATTACTCATTGCTGTGTTTACGTTTTGATTTCAATATGCGATTTATGATTTTATAGATTAGCGATAGAGATAACAATTTTTTCAGAAATATAATGTAATTTTTTTTAATCATTTAACAGTTATGCTATCTGTTATGACTGCCCAGTATTGTTAGATTTAAATTTTATTGTTGGGAAACTTGTGAGGGCCGTGACTCGACAGACTTCAGGATCTTTGTCAAAAATCCAAAAAACAGCTAAATTTTAATTAATTTTAACTATTCGAATAGAAGTTTAAATGAATATTCGAATACTTTAATTTGAAAAATACCGAGCCCTATTATAAACAACAAACAAAACAAACAAACTTCAAGAATGCGTTGAAACCGATCAGAGTTAATTTACTTTCATTTTATGGACTACTCATAGATTGATTAATAAATAAATTATATTTTCAAATCATACCTGAAAGATTCATTTTTTCGCCAATATCTCTCCACAAAAGACCTTTCACGTCTCTGCTGTGGTATCTTTTGTCTCTTTGGTCCCAAATAGGAGGCTTTTCACGTACAAGATCAATTAAAAGTGATTTGTCCATACTCACAATTGATATTTAAACACGTTTTTAAAAAATAATACAATACAATAAGACAATCTGGTAATAATAGCTAGCATACACAACACTGTTTGTTGAAAACTGTCAAATATACGGCCGTAGTCTGACGAAAATTTCAAACACGTTTGATATCATCCGACGGTCGGAACGTGTCTGTTGTAATCTGACATATTCTGGCGCGGTCTGGAGTGAACACTGTAGCCACTTCATAAGGTTACTGGTGTTTGTTCACATCCGACATTACGGATCTGATCTGGTCTGATCTGATCTGGTCTGAAACGGCGCCAATGTAGCCTCAGCCTAAGGCTCTAATGTACGGAATGTAGCTACGGGCTACGGAGTTAGCTACGACCAACTTGTACACAGCTCCAGTATATAGAGCAATGGCCGTTTCTTGCCAGCACACAAGTGCATACTCATGCACTTTGGGACATTTAAGGCTAATAAATTGCGTCCTTTGTCTGAAGTGGGGTTGTTCCTTTATGCACCAGTGTTTTGTAAGGATCCGGTCAGGGAAGACTGCCCCTTAGTTGCCAACAAAAACAATTAAACTGGCGGTACGCGCATAATGGATATTACTGGTTTCGTATACAATAAACATAAAATATATTTATCTTGAAAATTCCATGAGCTAATAGTAATTTATACAACTAGTACAATTAAGTATAAGACGCGAGGGGTGAAGTTGGTACGCGAGCCGCAGACAAGAGTACCAACACCCCGAGCGTCTTATAGTTAATTTTACGAGTTGTATACACTATTATTCGTTATTATGTTCACACCCATGTAATTTGACTGCGGCTACACAATTACTTATTATTGTCTTTGCCGAAAATAAAATTATTTTTATTATTATTAACTTCCCATTGGAAGTTATTGTAATGGGTCCGAAAATCGAAATCAAAAAGGAAAAAAAAATTTTATGTTTCAAGGTCACTACCGAGGGGTAAATATCTGCCCAAAATTGTGTACACCATAAATCCTTTTTGGCAAATAAATCCTCGTAAATCCTCATAAATTCTCAATAAATCCTCAATAAATCCTCAATAAATCCTCAATAAATCCTCAATAAATCCTCATAAATCCCCATAAATCCCCATAAATCCCCATAAGTCATCGAATGTATAAACAATAACAAAACTGTGTTTACCTTATTAATCCAGTTAAATGGTACTTTTAAACTGCGTTAATTAGAAGTTTGATGAAATTTTCCGCAAGGGGTGGCCGCCATCTTGAATTTAAGGGATGAAATCATGTAAGTATCTTGGTAAATACTGCTTGTACGTTAAAAATTACTATTACAAAAATTGTTAAGGAGGATCTATCCAACAACTTCTGTTTTTTCGGTTTTTTCGATTTTACAACAAAACAGTCAATCGGGGCGAAAAATGGTTATAACAAAAGTTGTAGCTTTTGAGTTTCTCTACAATATACATGAGTTCAACATTTTTTTTGCTTGCTTGATGCGAATATAGAGGGCGCCAAAAGTCGACCGGCGCCAATATTTTTGAAAATTTTTGAATTTTGCACATAAAAAATTAATTCAAGTCATCGCATTTTCACCAAATACATGATTAGGGGGTTTTAGGGGTCGTTGATTAAGAATCCGTTATCAAATTTTCAAAAAACAAAATGGCGGATGATGAATTTGGTGAAAATGCGATGAATTTAAATGGGAGACGTCCGCCATATTGGATTCGCCATTTTGTTTTTGGAAAATTTGATAAAGGGTTCCTAATCAGCGACTCCGAAAACCCCCTAATGAGTATTTGGTGACTTGAATTAATTTGTTATGTGCAAAATTCAAAAATTTTCAAAAATATTGGCGCCGGTCGACTTTTGGCGCCCTCTATATTCGCACCAAGCAAGCAAAAAAAATGTTGAACACATGTATATTATAGAAACATTCAAAAGCTACAACTTTTGTCATAACCATTTTTCGCCCCGATTGACCGTTTTGTTATAAAATCGAAAAAACCGTTTCCACCCCCAACAGTGTCATTTTTGAGAATTTATAACTTTTGAATAAGAAATTTCAAAAAATTTTCCAAACAGAAGTTGTTGGATACATCCTCCTTAATAATTTTGGTAATAGTAATTTTTCACGTACAAGCAGTATTTACCAAGATAAATGATTTCATCCCTTAAATTCAAGATGGCGGGCACCCCTTGCGGAATCAGAGGGGGGAAACTTGGCTGGAGTGTTCTAGTGGCACCCCCTATCTACAATTAAAATTTCATCAAACTTCTAATTAACGCAATTTCAGACCTATTTTTTCGACCATTTGATTGGACTATATATGTATATTATAACAATAAAGCTGAAGAGTTGGTTTGTTTGTGTGTTGGTTTGAACGCGCTAATCCCAGGAACTACCAGTCCAATTAAAAAAAAATTTTTTTTCTTAGATAGCCCGTTCATTGAGGAAGGTTATAGGCTTGTTCAAGTTTTTAAAATTCAACCCCAAAGGGGGTAAAACTTGAGTGTAGGATTTTTTTATTATCTATACTAATATTATAAAATGTAGGTAGGTATGTAAGTTTCTGATATAATTAGCATCGAGTTAGTAGATAGAAACGTACCTTCATAAAAAATATGGCGTCATAGATTCGTGGAGCAAAAACGGTTATTAGCGAGCGGGGCTCACATAAATATTTCAAAAATTATTTTTGAGCTAATTTGAAATCATAATTAAGTGATTTAGATGTAATTTTGTACAGAATTTACTGCTCTATTAATATAACAAAAAAAAACTTTTAGTCAAATACCCTATTGTATTTGGTACAATAATGCCAACACGAGATAAATATTATAATAAACTTACCTTGGAACTCACACAAACTTGCATGACACCACCAAAAACAAATTTTATTCACAATGCCGCCGGTTTATGCGGTCGGGCAAATTAAAAAATGTTACGCGCACGCGCATAACATAAACAGCTGATTTAATTCTTCTGTAAATTCTCGATAAATCCTCAATAAATCCTCATAAATCCCCATAAATCCCCATAAATCCTCATAAATCCTCATAAATCCTCATAAATCCTCATAAATCCTTATAAATCCTCATAAATCCTCGTAATTCCTTCACGCTGTACACCATAAATCCTCAGATATTTACCCCTCGGTCACTACACTATTTTTACACTACTTTTAGAAAGATGTCTGTGTGTGTGTGTGTGTGTGTGTGTACGTATGTACGTACGTACGTACGTATGTATGTGTCCATTTCTTTCTAAGACGAAATCTCGAGAACGAAAAATGATATCGACCTCGTTGGGGTGCCAATCGACGCGTATTAACGTATATATGATCTGAAAGGAATTTTTTTAAAATCGGTTCAGCCGTTCTTTTTTCTTAACCAAATAACCTCCAAAAAAGTAGATTTTACACAATATCTCGCGAATAAAAAATTATATCGACTTCGTAAGGGTGTCAATCGAGGCGTGTTAACGTCATTTTGATTCGACATAAATTTTATAAAAATCGGTTCAGCCGTTTTTTTTTTTTTTTTTTTTTTAATTATTGATGTTTTAATGATTAAAATGATTACTTTTCTGTGTAATATCTAATTTAATTATTATTATTAAATATTTATCAAACTGGGAAGTTCGTCGTGTGGACCTCAAGGGTCGCACTTTAGTCCTAATAAACGACCCACCTCACGGCTTGTTATTTTTTGTAACACATATTACTACGTAACGTACATTTTCAACTTTAGGAATAATTAATTTCAAACACCGAAATCTCACTGACAGCTAAAAATATCGGCCTTGATCCAATATTTATTTACTTCATTACCATAGCAACGCACGCTACATAAAATATGCAATAATAGCACGCTGACGCCACAGTCTATATTTTACGCACGCCTAGCTATGCTGTCGTATCACATAAAATATATTTTTTATAACTCCCGCTTCTAAAGTTCAATATTCGAGCGCTGTGAGGCGGGCGTGAAGAGGCGTATTTTTATAGTAGTTTAACGAACTATAGTAAGCGTGCGTAAAAGTACAGTTACCGTGCGTGAAAGTCCAAAGCGTGCGTAAAAGTACAGTTACCGTGCGTGAAAGTCCAAAGCGTGCGTAAAAGTACAGTCACCGTGCGTGAAAGTCCAAAGCGTGCGTAAAAGTAAAGTCACTGTGCGTGAAAGTCCAAAGCGTGCGTAAAAGTAACTATTATGTGATACGACATAATATGTATTATTGTACGCGTACTATATTATATACTATTTAAGCAGCCGACTATAGAGACGAAATGTTGTACATTTCATATAAGTATGTCTTACAAAAAATATATTATTGTATTTAAATATAGAGTCCGAATCAAAAGAATCGTTTCTTTAACTGTTTTTCGAACTACATTTTATGGGTGCTACAATGACATTAATTTTATACAGTGTGTCCCCGGATTGAGATCACAATAGGTGAGATTGACCAAAAATTTTCGAATTGGAATTTCATATTTTGGGATTCCGCCCTGCTTGGTCTGAAACTTATTTTTAGTTTACTTTCGATTTTTTTTTAAATCAAATAGGCCTTTACAGTTGAGCAAAACCTCTTTTCGTTTCAGGTAAAGTACCTTTTCCGTTCATAGTACGCAAAAGTGTCACTAAGAAAAGTTGTTCACAATGAAAAGTTATGGCGTTATGCAAATTTTCAGAATGATCGGCCTACTTTGATAATAGAAGTAGAAAATAGGAGAAAAATATTTCTTTATTATTAACGATTACATGATAAATCTTAGATGAGAAAACAGGGTGATTTTGACGTGTATCTAAGATAATGACAGTAAATTGTTTGCTTTACTACGACGCGATTGTTTTTCAAACAAAACAAAACAAAAGCAGATTTTATCAAAATAGGCCGATCATTCTGAAAATTTGCACAACGCCATAACTTTTCATTGTGAACAACTTTTCTTAGTGACACTTTTGCGTACTATGAACGGAAAAGGTGCTTTACCTGAAACGAAAAGAGGTTTTGCTCAACTGTAAAGGCCTACTTGATTTAAAAAAATCGAAAGTAAACTAAAAATAAGTTTCAGACCAAGCAGGGCGGAATCCCAAAATATGAAATTCCAGTTCGAAAATTTTTGGTCAATCTCACCTATTGTGAACTCAATCCGGGGACACACTGTATAGACATAGTTATCTCCCAGAAAAGTCTGGATGTCATTGTTCTAAAAATATTAATTTAATTCTATATTTTTCATTACAAATTCTTAACAATTTAACACAAGAAATTATTTTGATAGTGTTAAAATGTTTTGTGTGCCCACAAAAAAAATTGATGACCCAAAAAAGTCAATGTTGATTTATTTAGTAATGTTGACTGAATTTGAAAAAGAGATAGTTTCATAATATCTCAAATTAAACAGGGTGGTAATTTTTCAAAAAAATAAAATATCAAATTAAAAAAATTAAACACTGCTCTAAAACCGATCTAAAACTATATGGGCGTATAGAAAATCATATAGGTGCAGGATATAATTACCTATCACAGCTAATGAAATGTGAAATTGATGAAAACAGCCATTTTCTTACCTGTAAAAAAGAGAAAAATATTATTGATAAAAAGAACAGTAAGTATATAAAGAATACAAAGGCAGTAAATACATATAAAAGTTATATGTCATCATTTAATTGGATTTTTTGTTTGCAACAGAGCCCGTCATAGCCAGAATTCTTACAAGGTAGTCTGACAAAAAAATCGCATATAATTCTCCGAAAAAATTATAGAGAAAGACAGTTTTCTGAATTGGTGAATTAACTTTACATGGTAACAGTTTTTTTAACATTAACTAATCGGAAGCATTTTATATTATTTTGTGTAGGTAATGCCAACGCTTTATTAAATGAATTACAGTCCACCGTGTATAGTGTCGAGAAATTAATAATTTGTGCTTGAAGTTTTTGACAGATTCTAGTGGTACCTATCATAGAGTAGGTACCTAGCCTTATAACAATATATTAAATATAATCAAAAAAGTCTTAAAGTTTATTGGTTATTAAGTCTTTACTTAAATTTGGGAATTATTTAATAGAAAGCTAGGTACCTACTCTATGGTATCGCTGAAATCTTTCAGAGACTTCAAACCAGAATGATCTGTTAGTGTTGTAGATTGCATATACTCGTATTTAGATTTATTGATCTATACAAAATAATGGCTTATTTTCATACTAAATTTTGACAATTTGACCCGCTAATGACTTCAGTTGTCGAGCGTCTGTAATCTAAGTGATAATATGAACAGAAATTTGCACAAAAATATAATATGTTAAATATGGGTACTATACACAATTTAAAGAATATGAAATTTCAGTTCGACATATTATTACTTTTTTTAACAGAATAGATTCTGCAATGTTTCAATTACTACGTGTGTTAAAAGTGTTAGTTTTACATCTAAAATTAAAATAGCTTTATCCTCTTTCCTATTGACTTAAGAAAAGGTTTATTAAAAAAATACTTAGAATTCCTATATTAAATTTCTGATAGGTTTCAGCTCCAAAAAGAATGAAAATTATAGTTGAATTTTATTTATTTTTTTTTGTACTGAAAAACAATGTAAGTAGGCAAGGCATGACAAATAATGCTAAAGTTTGTTTTGTTTCATTTTTCGTCATGGCTTACTGCATAAAAATTAACAAAAATTAAAAATTTGAACTGTAAATGAGAATCTGTAAGTCTGTAAGTCTCCCTTGCGTTTTTGGTGGCAGGCAGAAAAATATTATGAATTTTTCATATATCTAATAATGTAACACTTTTTTTATTCTTTACTAATGAGTAATAATTTAGAGTACATAAAATAACATAACCTGCTTGATTGGTCATTCTTATCATGTTGTTGGACTTATTTATCTATAATTTAAAAAAAATTTCTCATGTATCTTCCTAAGGTCTGGCATATTTTTTTTATAAATTCTAAAATGCCAGACCAAAATGTTGATGCGAACACTTCGAAAAAATTATTGAAAATCAACTATTTCTAATAACAAAAAATATGTATAACAAACAAAATGTAGATGGGAACCGTGGTGACGAAATTGTTTAAAGATTACAACATTGACTCAATAATACAATTTAATAATTAAAAAATAGTGTTACATTATTATTTGAAAAATTTGTCTAATTTCTATCTGTCACCTAAAACGCAAGGGAGAAAGGCTGCCAGACTTACAGATTCTCAAATAGGGAACACTTATACAGGGATTGTTGAGATTATTTTGCCTTACGTAAACACTTGAGAAAATCCGTCGCTGCCTCTTAGACTACATCGGAAAAGGTAGATATTAGAATTCTAAAATATTTTTTAAGTCAATGGGATAGAGCTATATTAATTTTTACATTTAAAACCGTGTGTTAACACGTTCAACACTCGGTATATTATGATCACAATCTAATGTCATTGTCAAGTGTCAATCGAGATTTTCTAACGAGACGTTGTACACAGTACGTTGTCAGATGACATTGTTTGGTTTCCTTTTCTCTAGCGCGAACTGCATTTCCCCCCCAGATTCAGACAAATTTCCCTAGAAATTTTATATTAGAAATCGTGTCCATCGTTATTATAATAAAATTAAGAAAAATCGCAGGATAGTGGACAAATATTGTTATTTTTATGTATGTACTTGAAAAAATCTAAATCTATAGACGAAACGTCGTACATTTAATTTAATAAATCATATTTTTTGTCCACTATCCTGCGAGTTTTCTTAATTTTATTCCCTAGAAATTTTTCAAATGTTGTAGGCAACCCTGAAACAAGAGTTGGAAAAGGAAGTTACGCAAATTGATCGAAATTTTAATGCAAGTAACAATTCTAAACAAACTACTTAACGAAACTTTGCACTATATAATAATAAGAATAGAGAGCCGTAAACAAAGTTTCACGACATTGTTTAATCAGTCAACACTACCATATTTCATGTTTATTTACGTGCAAATTTCTTTTATAAACTTAGAAATAATTATAGCGAATCTTATAATACATTTGAGTTTGATTGTTTGCTTACTTAAGATTGAGAGATTAGTGAAGAAATTTCAAAATATATGACGGTATTTATGGTGATTTAAAGTATAAAATCTCCTAACTATAGGTAACTATAAAGTCCCGTAACTATTTCCTTTAAATATTTTATGGTATTTATGGTAGTAAAATCCCCTAAGTATAACTATAAATACCACTTATTGTGAAAAAATCCCCTATTTTCCTTCTTTAAAATTTCCCCTAAAGCTCTTAGATTCTACTAAATTCAAGAGGAAATCCTCCAATATGGCAACACTGGTTGTACAGCTCGACAAATTTATTATATTAGATGATCCGCCCGGCTTCTCTCGGGTGCACTCGATTTGCTCGTTCGCTCGAATTTATAATTAAATAATAGATACGTTACTAATCGTTTAGCTCGTAAGCTCGAATTTAATATTATATTTTAGACGGATTTTGGGTTAAACTTGATTTTAGTCCTCAGAATCACTCAAATTTGCACCCGGCCGAACCCTGGTCGGACTGTTGGTAGGTATACAATTAAACCTTTCCATGAAATAAACTACTGAATGGTAAAAATCGCATCCAAATCTGTTCAGTATAGCGGAACAATCCGATTTTCAATCGGAAGTAGCCGGCCCGGACAGTTATTAAAGTAATAAACCTTCCCTAAGAAATAAGCTATCGAATTTTAAAAACCGCATTCAAGTCCGTTCAGTAGTTCTCGAAATTAGCCGGTACATACGGACACCTACCAAGATTCCTTTTATTTTTATACTATGTATAGATATAGATATAGAAGTAGTCTAACCCGTTAGGATTTAAAAAGTATGCATAGTTAAAAAACAGTGATGAGTAGACTAGTATAGGTATGTACCCTGTACAGACACCTGCGCCGTATGTCCCCATCTCACGAGGAGCAAATGAACGAAGACAAATGAGACAATTTGACAAATAATGACGCAGACAAGCAAACGATGACACTGTGTTACGTATTCCTTCTTTAGTGTGATGACTATTTTTGTGTATAAAACGATATCTGCACGCGTACAGTAAGTCAAGTATTTTAAGATTACAATCCAGAGTTGTCAGGTTTTGGGAAATTTCACTAGATCTAGGGTGCTTAGCATCATAATATTATACAGTGTTACGAATGCTCAGTGTGTGTTTTTTTTTTAATAATTAACCACACCTGAAGTTGGCAACTCGTTGCTGAAACGCGTAGTGTAAATTCACAAGAAGTGACAAGACGGACATAATACAAGGTATTTCTAATAATTCATAATATTCATATATTGACTTGGAGACCCAACACTCTAAAAATGTATCAAATCTAGGGAATTTCCGACTGGTTTGAGGAAAATGGAAATATGTACCTATACTATTATCTAGGTAAAAAATCATAAAACATTAATAAACTGTGATCCAAGAAAATCAGATCAGGATATAACTAACCGATTGACACTTTTTTAACCGACTTCAAAAAGGAGGAGGTTGTCAATTCGACCAGTATGTATTTTTTTAAATGTATGTTCACCGATTACTCAGGAATGGATTGCAACGATTTGAAAAATGTTCGTTGTGTTCAGGAAGATATTTTACCTTATATCTGCTGCATTTGTGATCCGATTTTATGATTCTTGTTTTATTTAATAGGGAACACCTATCTTCAGGGTGGTCCCACATAAATTTTACTTAGATCGGTTGAGTAGTTTTTTTTAGTTTAGTTTTATTTATTTATTGTAGATTATAGACGCGTCGACATCTCAGGTCATTTGCGTCTTTCAACTACACTAAATAACAACTTTCTTAAAACTAAATAACATCACAAAACATCCATGAGCGCAGATGGGATTCGAACCTACGGCAGTCTAGTCTAGAGGCTGCGGCACCAAGTACGCTATCCACTAGGCCTCTTTTAGTTTAGTAATCAAATATATAGTACGTTTTGCAAAGCCAGTGAAAAGTAAAAAATAAGAGACTTTTATAAAACCTCCTTTAAAATAAGTCACCAAAAAGAGGAAAATAATAGAACTTTTGAGATTTTAAAAAGTTCATATATCTTTTCATATTTATCTACAAATAAAATTTATTTGAAAAATGTAACTAATAGGTGTACCTATCTCTAAAAATATCAATAAAACTTGAAATAAATTTTTGTACGTTAATATTGATTAATTTAACCTGTATTTGCGTATCTCTAAACTCTGATAAAAAGTCTTTGCTTACAGGAAATGTACGTAAGTTTGAGATGTTTTAACCAAAGTAGAAACATAATGTCCTCTATTCTACTAGATATGGAATATTTCTCGAGAAACTAACGATATGGGAGTCGCAACATTTCTCCGCTATAAATTCGAAACGTGAAAGAAAATGACCATTCCGAGACGAGTATGGCAACATTAATAATATACCTTTACCACCTTCAGAGGGCTTTTTAATTAAAAATATAGCAAATTACGATGATGAAATAAAACTCAAGCATAAACGATTAAAACACACAATAATTAGCGACAATTAATTAATTCAATAAAACTTAACCTTTAATAGAAATGTAATTAATATTTATTTTTAAAATACATTTGAGCAAATTTGTATTATAAATCTTGTAAATATTTTGTAAATAAATCTTCTTCTTATAAACTCAAAATTTTAACTTTGGCGTCATTTTACACACTGGAATGTCTATCTTAGATTTTTACAAATAAATCTATGTTTAGCGCTTGTAGTTTCAATCACCAATATATCAAACGTAAATTTTTTTACTGTACCATCAAAACACTGCTCTGAAGCTCTTATTATAATTTCGTTAAATTTTATAATCACCTGCCAAAATAAATAAAAATATTTAAACCATCATTGTTAAAAAAAACCGTCGCCTTTGGCGATGGATTAAAAAAAAACCATCGCAGATGAGTCTTGAAAGTCCAAAGAGTATTTCGATATCTTTTTAAATATTTTTGTATTGATTTACGTGTATATTTTTATACTTCTGTATTTAATAAATTTATTATTATAAATAAAGATTTGTAATTGTCGGAACAAGAATAATTGTTCTTGAGTTATTTGGTAAACAACTTTTAAATAATATCAGCGCATCAAAGAATAATATAAGGTTTCAACAAAAGGAAGCGCATAAAAGAAAGTGTAATATAATGTCATTCTCTTCTTTCTGTGTGAAGAAATGTAGGTACTTTGTATTAGATGTGCGACGCTATAGCTATCTGAGACATTCAATTTTTATGTTCAAATAACGAACTCTTTTATGCCAATGGCAAGTTAAATGATGTATTTCAGTTTTCAAGAAATGAAACCGTCCGATCCGTTTAAATAAAATCTGTGATATATTTGATTATAGCGATTTAAATTTATATTACACTGGCGGCCCCGTCCGGCTTCGCCCGGGTGCTAAGAAAGCCCGGGTGCAATACACTACTCACTCGCTTCGCTCGTTCGCTTGAATATTATAATTACATTACCCACTTCGCTTTCTCACCCGCTACGCTCGTTCGTTATATATATATATATAAACCTTCCGTGAAAAATTATCTAACTGATGGTGAAAACCGCATCAAAATCCGTTGTGTGGTTTAGGAATTTAATTACTCACTCGCTTCGCTCGCTCGCTATATATATAAACCTTCCGTGAAAAATTATCTAACTGATGGTGAAAACCGCATCAAAATCCATTGCGTGGTTTAGGAGGAGTTAGCGGTTAAACAGACAGACAGACGCGGAAAGCGACTTCATTTTATGCTATGTAGAGATGGTGGAAGGAACGGGTTAATATGGTGGGAGTAGGGTTGCCCGTAAGATACTGTCATTAATAAATTGCTTAATCCAAGAACATTTTCGGTGTTATTACGTTGGGAACGTCATAATTATTCATTATTTCTGAGTATAATATCACTAATTATGTTCATTAATGTTTAAGTATTTTGTTATTCTGTTTTAAATATTATAATAAACAGAAAATGTTTGTAAGTTTGTTTTCGGCATAATATAATCTCATGAGCTACTGAAGCGATTTGAAAAATCATTACACTTTACTTTTTTTGGGTTAATATCTATATTCAGGGACGAAAGGGCTGAAATCCTACTTCTACCCGGGTGAAATAGGCAAATATTATTAGGTTACGACAAAAGGGAGATGAGCAGTGAGCGAAAATATAAGGCAAGCCGGGGATCTCGCACATGATTTTTGAGCTAAATCTGTGTACGCTCGTCAAAGTATAAGAGAGTATAAGAGATTTGTTGCTCTCGATTGTTTAAATCTACCCGGGCCGGAGAGCTAGTAACTCATTTTTAGGGTCCCATAGCCAAATGGCAATACCGGAACCCTTATAATTTCGTCCTGTCCGTCCGTCTGTCCGTATGTCACAGCCATTTTGCTCGGAGACTATTGGCACTATATAGATGAAATTTGGAAGGTAGGCGTTTCCTATGACCGCTATACAATGATGTAGTGAAATTAAGAAAAAAAAATTAGAAGTGGCACTCCATACATGTAACTGAGGGATGAAAAAAATTCCAGTGCACATATGGTGTTAAAACCATATATTTACTATTTATTATTTATTTTTCTGCCAAAATTTACAAGGAATTTATTTAGAATTGATTCTGCGAACGAAAAACTTGGAATCAACCCTGTATTTCACGAACTTACAAGTATGTTGTTAATTTTACGCTTTAGCAGTGGCGTAGATACCATAGGGCAAGACGGTGCCGTGCACCGGGGCCCCCAAGCTCACGGGGCCCTCGGACACTGACCATCAAAGCTTATATTGAACTAGCGAAAAATTCTCCCATCTTCAGAATGTAAATAAAATAGGTTGCAACACGACTTTAATCATGACAACTCATTTGAAAGAATACAGGGGAATTCTCAACAAGTTCCGACTTCTGTTCGAAATTTGTGGGGAATTCCCCTGTATTCTTTCTGTTGTTTGTGCAGTGTTGCCAACTTAAAAGATTCACCGTCACATTTAGCGGGTTGGCAATAAGGAAACGGTCTATAAAAATAATCCGTTAAATAAATTAAAACTTTATTGCAACAAAAACCTTTTATAGAAAACTTTATATTATTTTTTTTTATAAACTGTTACCTGAAAAAATAATTATATGTATTCGAGTTCCAGTATACACAAGAAAGATATTTATTTTTACTTGAGAAACGCTATTATTTCGTACATTATAGTATAGGTTTGCTACCGCCATCTATCGATTAATTTTACATATATTAGAGAGCTAAAATTATGGATAAAAAAAGAAACCTAGTGGTGCGTAACGCGTTTAAGCGCAAACAATGCCAGGAAAGAGAAGATAGTAAACAAAAATTACCCAAAATTGACAAATTTTTTAGTCAGCCTTCTACAAGTAGTTTTGGCCCATTCCCAAATATTTCTAAACCTAAACCTAAACAGTTTAGTTAGGGCCCCAGTTTTTTTTTGCACCAGGGTCTTTGGTCACCTAGCTACGCCTCTGCGCTTTGATTTAATAGTAAAACGTAAACGTAGCCAACGGCTACAACAACTTGTTCACACTAATGAATCTGTTGATGAATTGAAGCTCGACGCACTTCGAACGAAATGATTGTAAATAAATTACACATCAAGTTGAGTTCACATGTGTGTATGTATGTGTGTAGAACTAGATTAAGCTCTACATTCAACAAACTCGTGTGTGGCTTGAATTCAAATCAGAAACGGAGAGAGATGGAGACATGGCTTGATGATGACGAAAGTGATTTTGTGTGCATGTCGTCTTGAGCGCATAGACCAGAACTGTTAAAATATTTTTTACGTGTAACTTATTACGCCGTTTAATGTTTGCGTTAAATATTTAACGCTCACGCTGGAACCACTATCGATGGTAACGAAAAACAAACCATATATAATAGAAACTCTATAACTCGAACCTCTATGTCGAAATCCTTTCTAAGCCATTGAAAGCCAAAACACTTTACAACTCGAATTATTTAAACTTTATAACTCAAACTAAATATGATTTTCCTACGAGGTACTGTGAATATATATTACACTCTGTAAGTAAGTTCCAGTCTTGCGAACTTTATAACTCGAAGTAAGTGATGTGTTCACTTTACAGTTTACAGCCTCTGTAAGTCAAAGTTTATTGTCTGCTAGACTTGAAAAAATAAAATTATCGATAAACCAAAAACTCCATAACTCGAAGTTTTTCACATTTTTCTTAAAGTTCTGGTCGCGGACTTTCTACTGTATACTCTTCTATAAAAATGTCAATTCATAAGTTATAACATTAAGATGTAGATTTTGCGTATGTAAGTGTCACTTCTGTAATATACAAAAAACATATATCACTGTTTGTCGGACGGTGTTCATACAGTTCGGTCGTCGTCGGTCGAACTAAACATAATATAGTTTGTCCACTTGCAAACTTGCGTTCCAAATCACTAACTAGAATCACTGTTTGCCGGTCGAACATACCTTTGCACACTTACAAACTAGTATTTCAGATTATTAACAAAATATTGTTAGACATTGATAACACTATGAAAATTTAAAAAAATATAATAAAAAGTAATAGATTATTAAAAATTTTCTAGTCGTTATAAGTTCTATTATATATTTCTGATCTTATAGGGATTGTACATTTTTCAATAATTTCCAAATTCAGAATAATGTAAACAAAATTTTCATTTCGTAAAATATGTGTTTTGTATGCCAAATGCATAAATATTGAAGTTCCGTAGTATACAAATTTTATGGTCAATTGAAAATGCATATACAATTTTTGCCAATTTTTAAATTAGATTTCAGTTGAACAGCTGTATACAATGAATTTCTTACTAACTATTCCCTTGTACAGTCTTTTTATAACTTTGTTTATTTGTTACTAGAGTCAAACTATTTATTTCATAAGTTGAGTGCGGGTTCTATTAGAGCTTTTGAGTGTTCTACAAAACGTCGAGAGCAATCTCTTGAGGGCTTAGTCGAGGTGATGCGATAAACCACCACTGTATCCACTTGGTCATCCCAGATTAAACATAGGTCACAATAGTTTAATTTTGAGCACTACATCCTTCGGGCAATAATTAATCTTAATTATTGCACTCTAGGTATCTGGCAATAAAATATTATTATAAAAGAAATCAAAAAGTAATGAAATTACATTAATAATATATTCCTTTCAAAAGAAAGGTTAATTTTTTTTACTTAGGAAATCATTGTAAATATAGTTGTTGATAACTTAGAATTAAGTGTTCTTTGCATATTTACATTTTAATTGATTTTTAAATTCGTCAAAACTAACGATATTAAAAAAACAATGATTACAAAACTACATTAAAATAAATATATTGACAGCTGTTAAGCCAATTATATTTATTTATGTTTTAAAATCCGAGAGACCCATCCCGGCCGTCCTTCTTCCTGACCATCTTGTTTGTCTATTACCTGCCGAGAATGACCCGAGGCGAATCCATGTCCCCTATCCTAACATCCCTATGTTTCGTCCCTCTTGTGTCTTGTCATTTATGTTGCGTCCTATCGCGTCGCTTATGTTTTTTATTTATCAAACTTTCATTTCAGCCTATAATATATAAAACTAGCACTAGCTAATTGCTGGTCAAAGCGATGGCCATTCCGTTTAAAAAAAACCCGATTGTATATCGTTTTGCAATCCACCAGCAATCCGCAAGTCTCCTGTTAGTTATGTTAGACACCCCTGGTGTAGAGCGAGGCGTTCTTGACAATATATGCATGAGTGCTATATTATATAAGTATGAATGTGTATGTGTGTGTGGGGGTTTGGAGGTGTGTGCGTGTGGTGTGTGTGTACTTTACAAATAAATTAAAATACATTTCACAGTAATTGAAATTTGATTAGTTATACACATTATGTAAATACAAATTTTGTTATATCTAAAGTCTATATTTACGGTATGAAAACATTGCATAAAGCGCTAAAAATGACCAAATACTTTTTTTAAGGATTTGAAAAAAATTTCACAAATGTTTTTGAATTATCTAAATAAATAAAAACGAAATGCTGTTCGTTGGTAAGCGCATCACTTGAGAATGGCTGGACCGCTTTGGCTATTTTTTTAAATGTTCGTAATAGTCCGGATAAGGTTTTTACGGAAATAAAAATTGGAAAAGTTGCCTGGAAAAATGGAAAATTTGGGAAAAACTGAAAGTGCTTTTTTCTATGGGATTTTTATATAAACTCAAGACCATAACTCATAACCTTTTTCGAGTGAGTAATGTATTCGACCGAATGAGCGAAGTGAGAGAGTAGTGTATAAATAAAATTTGAGCGAACGAGCGTAGCGAGTGAGAAATGTATTAATAATATTCGAGCGAACGAGCGAAGCAAGTGAGTATTGTATTAATAATATTCAAGCAAACGAGCGAAGCGGGTGAGTAATATATTAATTAAATCAGCCCGGCTATTAATATATAAATTCTTAGCACCCGAGGCTTGGGTTTTAATAACAAATAACAGACAACGCTCGATTTGTCATCTACCAAGTACAGACTCTCGCTTATAATAGTGGTGTAAGGCAAGAAGAACTTTCAGTTATAGAGGTCCGGAAATGAAAAATGACTCTCACTTATAGAGGTTTTCGGGGCTAAAAATGACGGGAAACAATAATTAGGCTCACTTATAGAGTTTTCTCGCTTATCCAGGTTTGACTGTATATAAATATACTTAATTATTTTTAATTAGAGTTATTTCGAAGTATCCTCAGTTAAGAATTCTATATTAAGCAATACTTATACATTACGTCATAACTTAAATGTGTACACAAAGGTTTAAAACTAAATTGTAGGTATGTGCGGTAAAGGCGTAGAGGGATGAAGCGAAGGATGTGTGGTAACTAAAAGAGTAATGAGAAAGCACAGGCGGCGTTCTGAACTGACAAAGCAAATATTAAATGCACTTTAAACCTCTTCAAGTTATATTCCACGTACGTTAAAACAACCTCATTCCCAGTATTTGTGTAGGTATGTTGACATACTATTCTGAAACTAACTTAACAATCTGAAAATTTTGCCTTATAAATGATCCGATTAAAGTTCGACCAAATATAATTCTGGGAACTTCAAACAAGAAAACATTTAAATGTCTACTCTGTCTATTTACCAATTTACCAAATCATGCTTGTCAGCTAACTCATTTCTCTTTGACAGATCAATTACTTCAAAACAAAAGAACAGCTGATTTTTTTTATTTTAAAAATATGTATTTTATTTTAAAAATATGTATTTTATTTTCAAAATATGTATTTACGAAACTATTGGGATCCGTCAAATGAGCATATGGCATCTGGTGGTAGAAAATTGTACTCAAAATGAGGGAAAAATTTACTTGCAAACAGTGCAAGCTTATCGTGAAATTGTTTATTACAAAAATAAAACAAGTAAAATAAACAAAAAGTTTATCGAAAATGGAATTCGCGACGTTTTCTAATACCATGGCTTTAAACACTATCAGTTAGGTATTGCCTCGTAAAACTTACTTACTTTACAGCGAATTGTTTTCTAATAAAATATGTGGAAAAACTGTATTTATAAATTAAAAAAATATTTTATATGTATTAATAATAAGATGTACTTGCAGTATCATACTGTACTCCAATTGTTAAATCACTGATGATTGACAAATTTAAGACTAACTATGTGTATTGTGTATACAAATATTTTGAGGTTAGTAACTTACCTACTTATTACAATAAAACATATTATGTTGCAATTATGTGTTTACATTATTCACCTATCCCAACCTTAAACGGATGATTAATTTCGTGGAGATTTTCTTCTGATTTTGATGTGTTTAAGTAATATGCCGTAAAGATCACTACTTTTGACAGCTCAGTTTCCTTGTTTTTTTCACACATATGATATGTTCGGCTTTGAGAATCCATTCCCCTTCAACGAAATTCCTTTGTTTAGGATTCGTACCGGCCCAATCACGCATTGCACTTATATTTATCATTTCTTATCACTTAGAAAATCAGACAATTACACGCAAAAGTACCTATACCCCGTATATGAAATTTTCCCCCATCTGTGCTATGTTTTTAAAACTCCACCGATCTGATGGTTCATAAGGTTTAGAAAACATTTTTTTTCTTGCAAAAATGAATAGAATAATAAATCGTTATGAAAACAATACCATTGTTAAAGAAAAAACAATGTTATAGAGCATATCTCTTCTGGGCATGCGTCGATTTTCCCTAAAACAATCGGGCTCTTCCTATTGACATGTCAAACGACAAAATTTGATTTCAATCCGCCCAGCCGTTTGAACTGCATCATGTTTACAGACCAACAGACGAACAGACTTTTTCAAAGAACATGTTTTTTGGATTCCAGGGACCTTAAAACGAAAAAATATAGTGAAATTTTGAAAAGTGAATGTAAAGAACTATTTTGGCGATAAATGAATATTATCACTGATCTTTATAGAATAAAAATAAATAAATAAAACACAATAAAATTTGTTTTAATCAAGACGAGGTCTAAATACGTCTGATTACAACGAGATTGAAAATTTAATTAAACTTGTATATGTTTCGTTAAGCGTAGCTAAATAGAAACTCAAAACAAAACAATGTTCAATGTTGTGGTCGACAATGCAGAGTATTAATTGATGTCTCAAAAAGATCCTACTTCTGAGACACAGCATAGTTAACAAGCGGAGTTTACATTAAACGTAAACTGTACTGATACTGTACCTGTCATCTAGTTCTTACGGCGTATATAACATGTCGCACGTCATACCGCAAACGTAATCTACTCAAAATTTACCTCTATTAATGTAGAGGCTGCTCAATGTACGATTATTAAATGATTGGCAGTTAGAAATTAGTTATAACGTTTCGGTCTTAATTTGAAAAACAGTTTTACCTATATTTAATTTGTTTTTTGTAATGCGACAATTTTATTAATGCTTGTTGTATTGAGTTTGTACAATGTACATACGTATTATTTTCCATTTACAGATTTTTTTAATTGTATGTTTATATTAATTGATGACGACCCAAACTGAAAGCCGGAATGTTACAACTAATAAAAGTTTTTTTCCAGTTAAAGTTGGTCGTTATGTCCTACTTTTAATTTTTAATTTGAAAAATATATTTAATAAGAACCGTAACTTTGGCAAAATGACGTAGAATGAAAATGTCGACAATCTTGTTTTTCCTGACCTATACGACTAAACATAATATCGTTTAAAGTACCTACATCAAAGTACAACCCTAAGGGTATGCATTTACTTTAGAATAATTTACAGTAATAATTAGTATACTTTAAGGTCGGAAATGTGCGTATTTTTACCCGACTACGGTGAAGCCAACAGGAGGGTAATGTTTTTCGCATTGCTGCATATTGTATGTATGTTTAAGTATGTATGTATTTGGTGCTCATTAGTTCTACTCTAGAGCTCAAACAGCTGGACCGATTTCAACAAATTAAATATCATTAGATTCGTCTTGATATCGCGAGCGACATAGGGCAGAAAATGCCATAATATGATCAATATGGCGGCCACTAGCCACGACAATATCTATCTCAAAATATTTTTGATGTGAAACATCTTATGTCGGGCTGCGAATAGCCGCGTGAGGGGAAATATGCAACGAAATAATGCGACGAAATGTTCTCCTTCGCTGCTGTTCTCCCCACCACTGCGGCACTTATATTGTACTGGATAAATAATTTATAAACTAATTATCCGGGTATATTAAGTTATACATATATCAGTAACAACGGCTGTCTAGACAAGTTCATCCGTAGAGTAGTGGTACCACTTTAGCCTTTTATGCATGGGGACTTGGGTTCGGGAACTCATGGCATCGTACAATTTTTGACGTTTTTTTTCTAAATTCTACATGATATTTATTTATAACATTTTTTATTTTTGTTATATTCTTTCTTTGACAATAATTATAATTTTTTGAAATTTCATGACACCAAAAATTAATTTTTTTGTTTTTTTTTAAAAAAACGAAAAGTTGGGTAAATTAGGGTATTTAAGGTAAATTAGAGTAAATTAGGGCAAATTAGAGTAAATTAGGGTAAATTGGGGTAACTTAGTTTATTTTATTTTTATTTATTGTAGATTATAGACGCGTCGACATCTAAGATCATTAGCGTCTTTCAACTACACTAAATAACAACTAACTTAAAACTAAATAACATCACAAAACATCCATGAGCGCAGGTGGGATTCGAACCCACGGCAGTCCAGTCTAGAGGTTGCAGCGCCAAGCACGCTACCATCTAGGCTATACTGCCCTCTGGGTAACTTAGGGCAAAGGGGGCTAAATAAGAGTAAATGAGGGTATTTAGGGAAAACTAGGGTAAATTCAAGAAACTAGGGTAAACTAGGGTAAATTTGGGTAAACGAGGGAAAATTAGGGTAAATTGTGTTAAATTGTAAATTCTTATCTCTCGAACTACTGAACCGATTCTAAAAATTCTTTCACTTATTATCTTCGCAAGGGGAGAATGTCTCGCGGCGTTGTAATAAATCATAAATTATTATATCTGGAACTATTGAACCGATTTAAAAAATTCTTTTACTAATAGAAAGCTACACTATCCCTAAGTAATATAGGCTAGATTTTATTTTGATAAATTTGTCAACTTCAATAAATAAAAGATTCAAGCTATAAAAATGTTTCACATCTGTCAGGCGTCCCGCGACGGCTCACATTTTTTTCTAACTCTGGCTATACATATGGGTATATGAAGATTGTTTTATAGTTCATAATAAAATAGGTTATATGAAAAAAATAAAAAAGGCGGAAATAAAAATATACCTAAGTTAAAAAAACTAAAACCCGACTTCGTAAAATAAGAAAACAGGCAAATTCAAACATAAGATAGTATTTTATTGTTATCGGTAGTTGTGGACCAGTTAGGGAACTGAAGAAAAATTTCGGTATTCTAATCCCGACTACTGATAACAAAAAAATACTATCTCATGTTTTGATTTTTTTGCTTTCTTCTTTTAATAATAATAATAATAATAAATTCTTTATTTAGGGAAATAATAATAATAATAATAATAATAAATTTTATTAATTCATAAAAACTGAAAAATACAGATATGAACAGTCAAAAATAATTGGTTACATATTTACATATTCAGGGATGTCATAGAAGCAGTTTTTAATTAGGTATAATTTCAAATGTTTGCAAAATAGCTTTAAGTCAGAAATTTCTTGCAATCGACTTGGCAAATTGTTAAAAAGAGTAGGTCCGGCACATTTCGGAGACTTTGAATAGAATTTCGATTTATATTTGTAGATATGAATTTGCAATGCTTGTCTCGTGTTATGATCATGAATCATAGAGTTATCCGTATACTCGTCTCTACTCTTTTTAACATTTACCAAAATCTTATAAAGATAAATACAGGTAACAGTAAGTATATTATTATTCACAAATGTAGTTCTGCAACTTTCAAGGTTTTTTAAGTTAAAAATAAGGCGCAAAATACGTTTTTGAAGTACGAATACTCTCTGGAGGTCCCCACACTGTCCCCATACGATTATGTTATAGCTTAAGTGTGAATAAACAAGCGCGTAATAGAGTTTCAATAATTGCTCCGTAGTCATCGTCTGTTTTAGGTTTCTAATCGCAAAGTATGCACTGTTCAATTTTTTACATACACGGTCTATATGGAATGACCAACTTAATTGACTGTCCAAGACAATCCCTAAAAAGACGCAACTCGTAGCCACTTCAATTTTTGAACCATTTAATATGCATTTTATTTGAGGAGATATTTTCCTTTTATAAAAAAGTAAACACACCGTTTTATCCACATTTAAGACTAAACTGTTTCTAAAACACCACTGTGAGAATTCAGATAAAACTTTATTAATGCTGTTTTCAAGGTCAGTGGAAGTTTTTGCAGAAACAATCACCGAGGTGTCATCAGCGAATAGAATAACTTTGTCCGCCGTTAAGTGTTGGGGCAAGTCATTTATAAAAATGGAAAATATTAGTGGACCAAGCACGGAACCCTGTTTAGCCGTAGCCGTTTTCAACATACCCTCTCATGAGTGAAATATAAAAATATATCTTGTGCATCACTATAGCACAATACTACATATACATATAACAAGAAGTATAATAAAATATTAATTATAAACGTAAAACATACAAAGTAAAAAACAAAACATTTGCGATCAAATTAAATTTAGGCACTGTTAATTACAGGTATTTAATATTTTGAAGGAGCACTTCTTTACATTTGTTAATAAATTGTTTTTTAACTTCCCATTGGAAGTTATTGTAATGGGTCCGAAAATCGAAATCAAAAAGGAAAAAAAAATTTTATATTTCAAGGTCACTACACTATTTTTACACTACTTTTAGAAAGATGTCTGTGTGTGTGTATGTGTGTGTGTGTGTGTGTACGTACGTACGTACGTACGTATGTGTCCATTTCTTTCTAAGACGAAATCTCGAGAATGAAAAATGATATCGACTACGTTGGGGTGCCAATCGACGCGTATTAACGTAAATATGATCTGAAAGAAATTTTTTCAAAATCGGTTCAGCCGTTCTTTTTTTTTAACCAAATAACCTCCAAAAAAGTAGATTTTATACAATATCTCGCGAATAAAAAATTATATCGACTTCGTAAGGGTGTCAATCGAGGCGTGTTAACGTCATTTTAATCCGACATAAATTTTATAAAAATCGGTTCAGCCGTTTTTTTTTTTTTTTTTTTTTAATTATTGATAAAAATAAATAATAATTATGTTTTAATGATTAAAATGATTACTTTTCTGTGTAATACCTAATATAATTATTATTATTAAATATTTATCAAACTGGGAAGTTCGTCGTGTGGACCTCAAGGGTCGCACTTTAGTCCTAATAAACGACCCACCTCACGGCTTGTTATTTTTAAGGCATCTAATGCTAACAGGTAATTTATTCCACTGTTTTGGACCCTCAATTATAAATGAAGACGATCCTAGTGCAGTGTGGCATGATGGAATAATCAGATCTAAATCATTCCGGGTCTGATAATTATGAAATTCATGAAATACATAGTCGGGTTGTAGTTTTTTTAACGTTTATTTTTAATTAATGTCTTATAATTCAATAAAGACAACAAAGGTTTACTCAAGCTTATAAAAGTTCAGAAATTACAATATTTATTGAGGCATAAGAGACATTTTTCAGTTTTAAAGATCTAAGGTCGATGCACTTATTTTGTTAGTTTACAAAAAACAAACGCATGTTCCACAACTACAAATGATATAATCGAAGATTCTACTTACACAAAATGAATTTTTAAACAGGATGTCCAAAACGAAGCGAATAAATAAAGGCTAGCGACCTTCATTGGACTTAGAGTCTCTTTCTTTTTTTTCCAACCTATTTTCTTTATGGAAAAAACATTTGAACATTGTAATATTTTCCGTAATTCATATTAAGTAGGTAGGTACTTCGAGAAGCTATGAAAAAAAGTCGAGGTGTCATGGGACACCCGACAGAAGCTATGCTTTTTACGCATTGTAAGTATATAAAACCGAATTTATCAAAGCTATAGACAATACAACTGAAAAGTTATTATTTGACCGCCATTTTGAAATCTGACGCCATTTTATTTTTTTGTGTCCTATAAAACTCTCAGATATTAATTTTACATAGACCATTGCGCGTGCGCCAGTATATTACTTTCACCGCTGGCCATAGCTATAGATATACTTTTAATAACATGAGCGTGACGACTTGCACCGTGACGCGAACCTGTAAGTTTACCCCCTGCCAGAAATTGTCTAAAGCGCCTATAGAAACATAGCTTCAAAAAATAATCATCAAACTGATCCACGATATTCGTCATACATCTCAAAATAGATTTTGGTAGTTTTTGCCAGCCTTCTGGAAAGAATATCCGAAGATAACTCATAATGGGACCACCGCAAGAAACTGTTCTATATAATAAAACCCAATAACTTTAATTGAAATCGGTACATCTGTTCAAAAACATAAAAAAATTGAGAATTTCCTCTTTTTTGAAGTTTGTTAAAAGATTTCTATATGTGAGCATTACTTTATTTTTATCATGGACGATTCAGCATTCATAGTATTTATTTTCAAACATATTTTTGTTTAGATGTCGGTTAGGATTATTCACTCCACTGTGAAACACTCTACGTTCTACAACAATGGTTCTCAAATTTTTTATTTTAAATTAAAACAAATTATTTTATGCGTCTCCTCAGATTGATAACCAATCGCAAGAAATATATACTTATAAAAACACAAAAAAAAAAATGCAATGACAAATTAAGAAATACACTTTGAAATATCACTATATAAGTGAGTAAGTGTAATAATAAAATATACATTAAACTAAAAATGAAATAATTATTCAACAATCGGCCTTGCTGTCCGAATTGAAATTTTATAATAAACTAGGCTTTACCCACCGCTTTGCTTGCTTTGTAATTATTACATTTTTATATTCCAGGTATATCAAATTCTTATTAAGCACCCTGCATGTAAAATTACCCGTTTTTCAGATATAGCATGTAGCATATCGATAGAAAAGGCTTACTGGTAAAGATTAGAAAAAACTATAGCACACCTAAATTTTTCATTATTTTTTTAGACTTTTTTGATAGGTACAGTACCATTCATTTAATACATATAAATAAAAGAGGCAGGTAAAGATCTTAGAATATGAAACTCTCGAACGTTCATGCTTGACTTGTTTTTTTGAAGCTTCGCGGTCTCACCAAGGAGTCACGACGCACAGTTTAGGAATCGCAGTTCTAGAAGATCTTACACTTACCCAGCATGCTTACCAACAGCCAGCTATGCCAAAACGAATGTTTACGTTGTGAGATACAATATCTGCAGTGACAACTCCTACGATGCACATTTATATGACGTTGGCATTATATGTACTTTAAAGCAATTCACACGAATGCATCTTAAGAGGCAATCTGCATCAAGATGATAACCATTACATTGTTTCTGAGATTTACATACTTTACAGATATGAATACATGACGCCGTCGCCACAATAGCTTCATCATTGCAATGGCAGATTAAATATAATTCAGTTTCATATTAATTCCCTAGAAAGCGTATAAGTCTTACAATAATTTAATCATATGAATGAATCCTAGAAAGCTCGTTTTGAAAAAAAAAACTGAGCTCAACTTAATATATCCAGTAGACATTTTTTGAACTGAAACTTCTATAGTGAAGAGTTTGTAAGGCGATGAAACGAAAAAGCGTCATGATAGATAGTACTATAAATTGAGAAAGAAAAAGATGGAAGCAGCTTAACGATTAATACAATTTTGTACCTATACTAGGTATTACTTGGCATTCTTGTTGGGTTGCGGAAGGCATTGTCAGAAAATAAAAAATGTAAGCATATATATTATGCGTCCGCATACGGGTCCCACTCCCATGTATTAACAGCATACTGCAAATACGTGTTCGTGTTTGAGCCGAGTAACACCGATTCAGCGAATCTCACCGTCGGGTTGCGAACGTGAACATGCGAACGCGAACGGTTCACTTTATTTCACTACCTAGGCAAAGACTAAAGAGTGTCTAACGCGCCTAAGGAAGTTTTCACTTTAAAAAAACTATGATATGAGTACTTTTATTACATGAAGCTTAAGAAGAAGTAGCTACAAGAAGAAAATTCTAACTTCAAATAAACGCTTGTGTTACGAAAATATCCAACACCACAAGAAAGGATTTTGCCTTAAACATTTCTTGCTTCAATCCCAGTATTTCAGTGAAGCAGGCAAGCAATGCAACGAGCATAATATAGATATTGCAGTGAAATGTCAATATTTACGTTCAATATATATCCCTATCCAATTCTTAGAATATCAAAATAAAATTTATCAATGAATAACATTACTATACATTTTACCTATGTTTATAAATTTGAAAAGTGTTCTTATTGTTTGAGTTTGAAAGAATTACCTACTTAATAAGTTGTGTTCGACAATATCGAATTCGTCTAAGAATGTGAGGCGAGAAAAAGTTTTAATCTCGTCCCGATATTTCTCGTCTCGGCGGCAACAGCACCCAATCTGTACATATAATAAAATCGGCCATCTTGTTTGAGGTTTTCCATGGTTTCCCTCAATAATTCCAGATGAATATCGAGATGGTTCCTTATTCAAGGCCATGGCCGAATACCTGTCAAATTCCTATGCTCCCAAAGTTGCCTACCTTATCCTAATTTCCTATAATTCCTCCATTCGCACATTGCTAATAAAAAAAAAATTGAACTTTAAAATATGTAGAAAACAACGGGAAGTGGTAAAATGGAAAATAGTAATGGTGCGAATGGCGTCTGTTATGACATAATGTCGAGAAACGGACGTTAAACGCATTATTATTATTATTATTATTTTGTAATACTTCGCATATTTTTGCATTATATACTAAGGTACCTACCTATAGACTATCAAAAAATGACCAAAGTTTTCTGGTGGGCTAGTGCTGGATATAAAATATTTTCAAAATTACCTGAATATACAGAGTGTCCTCAAAGACACTAAACACACGCCTACCACATGATCCTGAGACCAAAATAAGCCGATTTAAGCAAACTTACCTTCTTACAAAATTGCTTAGTTTGGGCGCTATACGGCCCTGAAATTACAATTTTGAAATCATTTTTTTGTTATAAATTTAAAACGGCTTGTGCAATTTTGCTAAAATTTGGCACGTTGACATAGTTTTGTGGAACAAAAAAAACCCATATCAAAATTATGATTAATATTAATCCATAGGCGTAGAACTCGGGGTTTTTAATATTTGAACGTTTCAAATTTCTACGCCAATGGAAGAAAAGGGGTTTAAGTATAAAATTTAGATTCAGTAACTTATCTGCTACAGAAAAGCTACTCTTAATAAGACTCGATTACTCTCATGGTTTTTGAGAAATTTGTATTTTAATAATTCGCAGTAATTTTTACAAAATGAAGTAAAGTTACTAAAACATGAATAGAAATAAATAAAAATGCATAAAAAGTGGTCCAAGTGTCCTCCATTTTCACGCATACAAAGATTTATACGACGAAGAAAATTAATTTACTCTTTGCATAACTTCTTCATTATCTCCAGTTTTATTCTTAGAAAAAAGCATGGCCATCTTTTTTGTTTATTGATCAACTTATTATTATCAACGTATTATTATTGATCAACTTATTATTAAAATACAAATTTCTCAAAAACCATGAGAGTAATCGAGTCTTATTAAGAGTAGCTTTCTTGTAGCAAATACGTCACTGAATCTAAATTTTATACTTAAACCCTTTTTCTTCCATTGGCGTAGAAATTTTGAAACGTTCAAATATTAAAAAACCCGAGTTCTACGCCTATGTATTAATATTAATCATAATTTTGATATGGGTTTTTTTGTTCCATAAAACTATGTCAACGTGCCAAATTTTAGCAAAATTGCACAAGCCGTTTTAAATTTATAACAAAAAAATGATTTCAAAATTGTAACTTCAGGGCCGTATAGCGCCCAAACTAAGCAATTTTGTAAGAAGGTAAGTTTGCTTAAATCGGCTTATTTTGGTCTCAGGACCATGTGGTAGGCGTGTGTTTAGTGTCTTTGAGGACACCCTGTATAAAACGTGAACAAAATAAAAACAAACACAAAAAACGATTGAAGACCTATTGTATCCTCTTTTTTCTTTTTGGGCTACGCAATAAAGATACTATTACTATTATTAATATTATTGTCAGAAAATCTGGTTTGACAATGATCTTAGATTGTGACCACACATATTTCGCCACAAGAAAAGCATCGTATATTTTTAAATTGGTCTTACTCGAAAAATAACTGATCGATTGAAACGATATTTTTTATAAACAGTGTGTACTTACCTACATGTATTTAACATAGTTTTTTGTACAATTTCTACTACGAAACAAAATTTTTCTACGCATTTTTATCAAAATTTAGCTTAAAAGGGATCGTTTTGTATATAAATCAATAATTTGTTTTTGCCCTACCCACTACAAAATAGCTACTTTCGATGTATGTATAGCGCTCTTTAATGAGTCATTCAACAGGCAGGTGTGCGGAAAATGTTTTACTTATCGCACTACAGGGCGGTAAGTAAACAGTTGCCATAGCAAGTTCTGTTTATTCGCTCTATATATCTACGCCTGCCATTACTTACTCACGAACTTCACGGCATACTGTAGACGCAAAGATGGCGACGCAAATGAACTGTCAACGTTTTTTGAAAATGAAGTGAAAAGTAGGTAGGTATTTTGTAGTGAGTATGGCAAAAAATACCATATATATCTCTTGCGTAATCTCGTGTGTTTTATATACTGTCATCACTCGTATAATATAGTCGGCCATTACACTTCTAGATATACAATCTACTATTTTGTGTGAGTACAATCTATTTCACAACGATATTAGACAGTTCCTACATGTATATAATTACAATCTAATATCATTATCAAATCGAATATTTTGACAATGCTTACTGCAACCTTAGTTCGTCAGGTTAAATCAATTTTAGCAATGTCACTGAAGTTCTGAGTACCTACGCCAGCGAAGAAAACAGTTCATAAGAATACATTTAGTTTCTATTGTTAATTACCGAGATGTATACTACGAAATAGTACACCCTGTACAACATTTGCATAGGTAACTATTCTAATCTTCATTATAGTACATATCTATTAAACCTGCATTTTCTATTTTAATGTAAGTAAGCGTTTATTTAGATTTCACTTAAAAGTGCATTACCATTTAAATTTTAAACCCTTGATTATTCGAATTAAACTGTTGTAGTAAAAAAGTATCATGAAGATTATTAATCTATTATAAATTATGAATTCAAAACTATGTAGGCAGTTTGAAATTATGTAAAAACTTTGCGATATTAAGAAAGTAAACTTTAATATACAAATATTTTAAGAAATTGTTACTAGTCTTTTGGGACGATCTTGATAACATCGAAGTTTAATGTATCTAGATATTTTATAAAATAAAATCTTATCTTATTTTGTAAGTACATGAATAATACCTATTACTTTTGAGACAATTTTTTTCAGGTTATAAACTGTCAAGGTTATCTGGGTCAAGACTGATTGACTTTTTGATAAGTTTTTAAACGTTCGACAGCTTAGGGTTCCGTAGCCAAATGGCAAAAATGGAACCTTTATAATTTCGTCCTGTCCGTCCGTCAATCCGTATGTCACAGCAATTTTACTCGGAGACTATTGGCACTATATAGATGAAATTTGGAAGGTAGGTGTCTTCTATGAACCGCTATACAATAGTGTAGTGAAATTACGAAAAAACAATTAGGGGTGCAGGCACTACATACATGTAACTGAGGGATGAAAAAAAAATTCCAATGCAGCACATAAGCATGTGGGGTATCGTAAAATAAGTCTTGAAAAATGATATAGAAGTTTCAAAATGAGTTTTTTATTTAAGTCAATATAGATATGTGCTTCTAAAGTCGTAAAAAGTGTGTGTGTTCCTCTAACTTTTCAACTATGGGGTGAAAAATTCTGAAAAAAATGAAGGTGGTAGAACTTAAAAAACACTTCCAACGAAAATTGGGTTGAATTAGATATATTGTGTAGTTTTTGAAATATGGGGTATGTTTGGTAACACGCTATTTTGTTGTTCACAGTGTCTTTGAGAAATACTATGAAATATACAAACTTATTTTTGGAAAACTATGTTCAACTTAAAATAAAAGACTATAAACTATTATTAAATTTATTGAAAGATTTTTTCGTTGGAGAGCAGCCAATTATATAATTGTTTCGAAACATATAGGAAAAAATCATTTTACCAACCAGTGGTCACAATCAGGATTCTAACCTGAACCTTTCCACTTTCGCGGCGGAATGAGCTTACAATACTCAATCGTGACAAGATTGCTAAACTAATATTCTCCATATATGCTTCAGAATCATAAAATGATTTTTTCCTATATGTTTCGAAACAATTATATAATTGGCTGCTCTCCAACGAAAAAATCTTTCAATTGCATTTCAGCCGTATAAAAAAACTATTATTATATTAAATTTATTATTAACTTTGATTTTTAACCGTGAACATTCTTCCCGACAAGGGAACCCTTCACTGTGCGTGGTCGGATGTGCACTTGACCGTTTTTTTAATTACACATTCTCATTATCAAAGTAGCTCACAAATAGTTTAATGTAACCATGCAATGCTAACTACTCTTAAATAATGTACAGTAAATATGTCTACAAAAAAACTATAAAGTTTTATCTATAGGTACGTTATATTAACAAAAATTATTTCATCAAATTTTAAAATTTTCACAAATAATTGAAACCTGAAAGTTCTACTTATTGCAATGTTACACATGAGTTAATGTAGAGCTTTGTTTGTGTTTGTGTGAGAGAGCTTTAAGATATTTACATATTCTGAGAAAATGTTTTAAGAGTTTGAAAGCTCACTTGTACATAGTTTGTTTGAAATTAGCAGTTAGTTTAAGTAACTATCGATTTACATAGATGCTTTCTAAAAAGCTTCCTTGAACATTGGAATTTATAAACGAATTTAATTCTAAACTTTAAAATAACCAACATACCTACATAAGTAATTATCTAACCTTAATTCAATATAGAAACAGTTCTTGAATACTAAAATAATAAAACCTTTATGTTGGCAACATTATAAACTAACTAGATTTAGTCATTTAGTTTATATTATGTGCTCTTTACTCTTAAAATATTAATTTAATCAAATTGAAACATATTTGACCCTAGAATGGCTAGGCGGTGTCACTAATTGCAAATATGACCTCAAAAAAAGAGTTTTACGAAAAAGTTATCAACACTAGAAATCCATATCAATTTTTGCGATTTTGTGGATGAAACCTCGTAAAAAGAAATTTCTGATTTTTTGTTCCAAACACACCGAAAAACTGAATTGAAAAACTTTAGAATATTCTTAGTAGGATACAATATATAGACCAAAAAAACGGCTAGTATATAAATTGGTATTATTTTGCGATTTTAAAAAATATGTTCACATTCACAACTAAGGTCATTAGGGTCTATTTTACATTTATGGTTTATTTTGTAATATAAAATGTAAAAAATAAAACAGGTGCCAACTTCATAAAAGATGTTTTTTACGCAAAATATTATATTGTGTACTAAATACATCTTTGGCGAGTGCGCATCTGCGAGTTGTATACGAGTGCTGAAAACGTCAAGCCTGACGCATAAAGATTTAGCACACGCGTTGCACACTATACTTTCTCTTTATTCAACATATGCGTGGTTTTAGAGAGCTTTATTGAAAATATCTGGATGACCGAGCTTTGCTCGGATGAGTTCAAAAAAAATAGTACTTAAAGTTCCCATTACTGTCAGAGTTATTTGACATAAATAATGAAAATAGTTTGTTTTTTCCAAAGTCTACTCACCATACGACACTGCATGTTTTATAACGTTAAAAAAACTGTTTTTTAAAATGTAAAAATCGATAAGAAAACGAATTTTTCCAGGGATGAGACCTAGCTAGATCGATTTTTTGCCCCCCGAAACCCCTTTTCGGTAAATTTGATCAAAATCGTTAGAGCCGGTTTCGAGAAAATATTTATATAGGTACATAGGTACATATATACAAGATTTGCTCGTTTAATAATATAGGGATGTCAAACACCGTAGATTCACTGACAGTAGTACATCTCATTCTAAAAACAATGGCGCCTATACAATGATACAATAGTTCATTACCATAGTAACCATATTTCATGATACCATCGAGAAGAGTTATAATGGTTCATTATGTAACTGTTTTTCAAGTGTTTTTCATTATAGCTTTCAAAAACATTATGTAATGGATCATGACGTCACCTGCAGTCATTAAACGGCCTTTTAAGGTTCGCTTTACAGACACGAAAGAACACTAAAAACGTGCATGTGTTGAAAAAAGTAATTTTTATAAGCATAATATTATATTTGGAATAAAAGCACGAAACAGGAAGAGTGGATATTTTGAAACAAAAGAACAAAGAGGTACATAGGTAAGTAACATATTATTATTTCTTACACAATATCCGTAAACTGAGACTAAATTCTTGCCGGATACAGAGAAAATTGAGAACACCGATGTTCCTTTACGGTTTATTCTTTACGTAAAGACAGTATCTAGGGTTATTAGTTTAAGCAGAACGTAGACTAAAACAAAAAGTGTTTCTTTTGTTACGTGCCGAGACAGGGAGCATTTTCATTCGAGGTTAAAAAATTCAAAGTCACTACACTTTAGTTTTGAGACATTACTGATTTTAATTCCTGCACTTTAATACTAGAATCTAGAAATATTCTTTATTTGTAAAAGCAACGACTTATTAGGAGTCCATGAGAAAACAAATTTTAGCAAATTGGACGACTGGACTATTTTCCAAAAACAATAGGGCTCTTCCTATTTACGTACCAAACAGTCAAACAAACAAAGAGAGGAATAAACTGTTTGCAAATATATTATACCTATACAGAGTGTTTTAATTAATTATGAGTTATCTCGTACGAGCCATCGAACATCACATTTTTAATGTCCAAACTCTGTACACTTGGTATAAGAGGACTTGCTGCCGACTGGATATCTTCATTTCTGTCAGAGAGATACATGACTGTTCAAAATGGTAACGCACGTTCAAATTTTTATAAAATTCATCTCGGAGTACCTCAGGGTTCTGTTCTCGGACCCCTATTATTTTTAATTTTTATCAATGATCTTCCCAAATATGTTCTTCATGATTACATTACTATGTTTGCGGATGATACAACTATTGCCTTATCTGCAGGTTCCACGGTTGAACTATTAACTAAAATTAACTCCACTATCGTTAGTTTCCGTAATTGGTGTGAGGCTAATCGACTTGTCATGAATAATGATAAAACATCTATCATATTCTTCAGATCAAAAAGTAACCGATGTACGTTAAATAGCAACCCTGTGTTTTCCAAGTCCAACAAATTTCTAGGTGTTATTATCGATCAACATTTAAGCATGTCCGAGCATGTTGATTTCGTGTGTAAAAAACTTGGTTTTCAATTTTTTTCAATCAGATCTCTCTGCTCTATATTTGATACCAAAGCTCTGCTTAATATCTATTACAGTTTCGTTTATTCAGCTTTAAGCTATAATGTTGTTATTTGGGGAAATAATTGTCAGTGGAAAAGAATTTTTATTCTTCAGAAACGCATATTGAGATTAATTTTTAAACTTGCTTACAGAGATTCGTGTCGTCCCTATTTTATCAAATGTAATATTCTCACATTCCCTTGCATATATATTTTTGCAATGGCTAAATATGTGAAACAGAACATCGCTACTTTTACTCATAATAATGATGTACATGACTATAATACACGTCACAATAATAATGTTTACATAGGCAACTACAGGCTTAGTTTATATAAAAAAAGTCCTATGTGTGCTGGTAGTGCTATTTTCAACAAATTGCCTGAGTCAATCCGACTAATCAGCGACTTTAACAAATTTAAACGTGCTTTGAAGCATTTTCTAATTGTGAAATGTTTTTATTCACTAGATAATTATTATGCTAATTAATTATTATTATTATTGACCTGTCATATTCAAATGTATTTTTGACGCCATGACCAAATAAATACTATACTATACTACTACTAATGTTGGCAATACAATTATTGTAGGCAATTTAACCCTAGGCGCCTGACTTATAATTTGAGAAGATGTGTTAAGATCTAATGCAGGTGTGTTTGAATCGATACAATTTTGAATTGACGTCATAATATCAAAATAATTTTTCTCAAATGTTTCACGTTCTTGTAATTGAGCATCACTTTGAACTTGATATTCAGTTTGGGATTGAATATTTTTGAAATCAGACCACATCAACTCAAATTTCGATAAATGAAGCTTCAATGGCAATATATCTTCACCGGTAAAAGATTGAAAATAATTTTTCATACGCGTTAGTTGGCTTTTAATTTGGTCTCTCTTGAATATCAGTGCAGCGAGATCGTTTGACATAGCCATTTTAAACGCAAAAGTTCAGTACAATGATAAAGGTATTATGTAATTAGTAATGAATTACGAAATATCTAAATTTTTGTTTAATTTGAATAGATTGAAATAATAAACTGAAGCGTGCTAATGTATTTGAATGAACGTAAAGAATTTTTGACGACTCACCAAAATGCAGAATTTTAAGCCTAAAACGGAACTGTAGAACAGCGGTAGATTGTGAACGATCCAATGGGTGATCCAATAGCCATAAAACCGAGTTCTTCCCGGGTGTCGGCACCAAATGTTAAATAATTATGAGTAGTCAGTTTTCAAAACATTTTGATTTACAAAAAATTAACTTAAGATACAAAATTAGTTTAAAGAAAAATGTGTGTTGTGTTCGACTACCTACAAAAATGAATGTTGACTGAATAAATTTTACATTGATTTTAAGTAAGACGATAACTTGTCATAATTACATAATTATTTGTATTACAGTGCGAACATAAAGACAGATTTACAAAAATAATTAAGAAAAATAAATTCAAATAAATCCAATCCAATAATAGATTAAAATTATTATTGATCTTGCAACAGGGTGTCTCAAAAAACATGTGCCATCGCTTGTGGGATGGTTCCTTAACCAAAAATAAGACAAGTAGTTCCTGCGAAAGTCAGTGGCGAACATATTTTTTGTTAAGAATAATTATTAGAGCGCCTGATCGCACGCAAATTCCTGGAAACCTGTTAACACATTTTTATTGCTAAAAAAAGTGTTATTTTAGGTATTCTTGACAACCCAAATTTTTTGAAGTCGTTAAAGCCGATTCGGAAATATTTTGTAAAAACCGAAAAAATTTAAAAAAATAAACTCCTGTATCTTTGAAACAAAGCATCTGCGGAACAATGTTGATAGGAACTACTTGTCTTATTTTTGGTTAAGGAATCACCTCACATGCGATGGCACATGTTTTTTGAAACATCTTGTATATATTTTTCATTCCGGTGACCTCAACAAGGAAAAGTATTGTAAAATTGCGAAAAGTGATTTTTTCCTCACTTGTGGTGTTGAATTGGTAAAATTATTTTAATTTCTGTCATTTTTGTAACAATATAAGGTAACAAATGTTTGCTGACATTTATTAAATAACTAAATATCTAAAATATGAATAAATAACTGACTACTTTACTTGACACGGTATAGTAAATGATTTATGTTCGAATGGAAGTGTAATTTTTTCTTACGAATAAAACTTTTTTGAAAAGACGTCATTGCGTAAAATAAAATATAATTTTACTTCCATTAATAAAAAAATCTCGGATGTGATAAAATGATTTGTAGTTATTTCGGAAAAAATTGAATTGACCTACTTTCGTTCTGTTGCTACCTACTGCGAAAGTAGAGGAGTCGGGTTTGAACCCCCGCAGTTATATAATTTTTTCTTATGAATAAAATTCTTTTAAAAATACGTTTATAAATAAAAAACTCGGTTAAAAATATTTTATATCCGTTCTTTCAGAAAATAAAAATATTATTTACCTAGCTAATATATTCAAATATATAGGTCGAAAATATACAATTTTAATGTAAATATTTTTATATAACACATGCACGCTTTTAGTGTTTTTACGTATCAGTTTTGCGGACCATTTATTGACGAGTGACGTCATGATCCATTATGAAACGCTTTTCGATGATATATTGAAAAACATTTGAAAAACCCGTTATCTAGTGAACAATATGTACCTCTTTTCAGTGTTATAAATGAAACTATGTTAACAAAGTGAATAAATATTGTATCGAGCTCAATGTTTTTATTATGAGATGTACTTCTGTCAGTGATATTAAATTATTCAATTAAAGTCTAAAACCATGCATGTGTTATATAAAGTATAGTGTGCAACACGTGTGCTAAATATTTATGCGTCAGGCGCGATGTTTTCAGCAGTCGTATTCGGCTCGCGATGCTCACTCGCCAAGGATCGTGAGCGCTTTCCTACTACTCGTGCTGAAAATATCGCGCCTGACGCATAAAGATGTATTTAGCACACTAATCACACAATATACTATTAAACCAATTTGCAATCAAGTACTGTCAGTCTTAATTACACATGCGTATTCCGCCTCGCCTGGTGGCTTGACGAGGATTTCGACGAATCGCTCGTGGACGAGGATTACCACGAGGCCCTCATTTACATGCGTCACGCGTTCATTTCTTAACCAGCAAACATACGTGACGTTACGACGTAAGATATTTATTTTTTGGATCCAAAATTATTATAGGTTCATTTTCATAAACCTCTAGAAATTTTGACACGTTCCGGTTGATCAGTTCATATTTCGAGGATCTTGCCCGGGGGGGAAGCACGTGGCGTGTGTCCATGAGAAACAATCGGCACAAATGCACGCGCGTGTCTAAACACCACGCTTGTGTTTCATTTCGCGACTTTGAATCGTGCATAAAAAATCACTCTCGAGGCGATCGCCAATCGCAAGCTTCATTCCGAGGCAAGTCATAGCGGAGCACAGTGTTTACACACTTGCGCTCGCTTCGTCTCGCGCGAAAGTTCGCCCGAGACAACGCATATGTAAACCCGGGGTTATATATAAATTTATGGTATGCTTATAACATTTTTATTTTGTTTTATTTTTTTAACTTCCCAATGGTAGTTGTTGTAATGGGTCCGAATGAAAAATTTGAACATATCTACACGTTTTAAGGTCTCTAGAGTCCGAATCTACTGTTTTTAGAGATATGTCTGTGTACGTGTGTGTACGTACGTACGTTCGTTCGTACGTTGGTGAACTATTTTTTGGCTTTCATATATCAAGAACATATAATGATATAGATTCCGGACCCATTTCATTCGAAACATAATTACATTTTGAACACCTGATTAGGTTTGCAGGAAATTTCAATTAGCGGTTTTTTGTTTATAACAACAAAACTACCGTAAAATTGTTGTAAAATGTTTCTCGTCTCGCATATCTCGAGAATAAGGAATTATGTCGGCTCCGGACCAATTTTATTCGGCGCATAATTGCAAAATGTGCACCTGATAAGGTTGAATTTGCGGTTTTTTTTATAATAAAAAAAACATGTTAACCTGTATTGCAAACAGTTTCTCTACTGTAGACTGGTCTCTAATCTCTAAGGGCACCCAGTGGGAAGTAATAGCAGTCAATCGTATTCTTCAATTTTGGTAGCTATATAGGAGAGAATTTTTTGACCAATTATATTATTAATTTAAATCTGTTAAAACTTTAATTTTGTTCATTAAAATTATGACACCTACCTATACAGGGAGTTTCAGGATTAATCGATCAAACTTTAATGTTAGATTCCCCCAGTCGTCCTGATTCAGAAAAGTGTATATTATATGTCTTTATCTCCCTTCATAAAAAAGATACAGGGTGTCAAAGTTTATACAAAAGCAATAAACATTTTTGCAATAACTTCTGAAAATCATGATTTTTGCAATCAAATTAAATCAACTGTTCAAAATGCAGCCCATCTGCCTCTATACATTTATGACAACGGCGAACTAATGAGTTAACAGCATCTGTCATCATTTCTTGATTTTGTCTCAGCTCAGCGCAAGTATTTTAAATTCGTTGGATCAGCTGTAGATTTTTTCTTTAATGTAACCCCAAACAAAGTAGTCCAGGATGTTTAGGTCAGGGGAGCGAGACGGCCAGGGTATGGGCCCTACACCAGGAACCAGATTAAAAAAAAATCCATGGCGCACTAAAAAAAATTGGCCAATTTTAAGTTAGCACTTTTTTATAAAAGTCAAATTATCTCTGGAACTACGACCTCAATCTTTGTTCGATAGAAGCAAATATTGCCCCAAATTGAACAAAGAATTTGATAAAAAACAAAAGAACATCGAAAAATTACAGTGGCATACTATTTTATTTGAAATAATGCAGATGTGACCCTATTGTACACCTCTGGTTGGTCTTATCAAATCGAAACTATCTTCATAAAATTGTCCCTAGGGAGGAAAGTATGTATGCAAAATTTTATCTGAATCCAAGCTTCTACCTGGAAGTGATTGCAAAAATGTTTGTTTCTTTTGTAAACTTTGACACCCTGTATCTTTTTTATGAAGCGAAAGAATTAAGGCATATAATATGCACTTTTCTGAATCAGGACGAGTGGGCAATCTACCATTAAAGTTTGATCGATTAAGCCTGAAACATTATGTATATTGTAATAGTATTTTGGTCAAAAGTAAATCGACGAATGAATTTTTGCCATAATACTAGTCTGTTTTCAAAATTGTGAATCTATTGTTTTCTGATCAAAACAATTAATGACGTAGTAACATGTGTCAAGGGCATAATGTAAATTAGGAGTATTGGGAGTGTGGATAAGACTTTAGATAATACTATTGCTCTCTAAAGATAGAATTTACGATTATTATACTTTTGTAAGAAAGTCGGTAAACTTTAAATGTAAGGACGGATATAGGTAAGTGTTAAGGTAAGTACGAGAATATAGTCCAAATACATTAAAAGATGCTGTTTGTTTTTCAACATAAATCAAATTTTAAAGAAAGCTCTTTGTTATTTTAAATAATAATAAAAAACTAGCGTACAAGGTTGTTACAAATAGTTACAAAAGAAATTTCATAAAAATGCTAATATTGCTTTCATAACTATACCTTACATCTTTAACATTTCAGCATGCAGAACCAACTCAACACTAATTATTATTGAAAATATAATTTACACTGAGTGTGAGTAATGTTGAGTTACAGACCGAGAGCTAGTGACAATTTTTTGGTGTTATTTATTCAAGGCCTTATTTATGTGAAGATGTTAAGGGAGGCATATTAAAGTGCCCTGAGTACGGGATTTTGCTAGATAGCGGGATGGGAGGGATGCAGACAGCCCCCAAGATGTAACAAAAAAATGGTCACAATTATTATTGCTTCAAGGCTGAAATTGTTTGTATAAATTGCTCAATAATGCCATTATAATATTTGCAGATCGATTGGTCAGTATTAAGGGGGTGGCAGATCACCCTAAACGTGTCATGTACCCGACGAAATGAATGTTATTAGTTCAAGGTTCAAATTTTAATAAGTGGTTACGGCGACTGTTTTAAGCATATTATATTTCAATTTTCAGAACAAAATGTCGGTATTAACCGGCCCTTGCAGAACGATATAAACACCTAAGAGAGGGGGTTAATACCGACATTTTGTTCTACCAATTGAAATATATGCTTAAATTGAATTGAATTGTGGATTATAGACGCTCGACAACAGAGGTCATTAGCGTCTGAAAAATATATGCTTAAAACAGTCGCCGTAACAACATATTAAAATTTGAACCTTGAATTAATAACAAATTTCGTCGGGTAGCCGACAAGCTATAAAAACAATTTCAGCCTTGAAGCAATAATAATTGTGACCATTTTTTTGTTACATCTTGGGGGCGGTCTGCATCCCTCCCATACCGCTATCTAGCAAAATCCGTTACTTAGGGCACTTTAATATGTCTCCCTCTACATCTTCACAAAAATAAGGCCTTGAATAAATAACACCAAAAAATTGCCACAAGCTCGCGGTCTATTAGGACAGGGATGGCGAATCTTTTCACATCTATACGTGCCGATTTTTTTCAAAAAAATGTTGAATGTGGCCATGGCGTGCTAACAAGCAACCAAAGAAATTTAGTGCACAAAAAAATGAATCAAAATTAGTTTAAAATTGAGAGCCATGAAACTTTCGTCCACTTGTTGTGTCGATCTTAATTTGTTATTTGAATGATAGGTAGTCGAATTTTTCGACAACATCGAACAGACCTATTTTTTGTTTTGATTTTGTACTTCAATCAATGCCGTGCCGATAATATTTTGTCGCGTGTCACCTATGGCACGCGTGCCGTAGGTTCGCCATCCCTGACTTAGGAAAACAACTATAGGCTCATTCGATTTCACAATACTAAATTTCAAATAATTTTATTTGATTCTTAAATATAGCAAATTTTGTTAATGTTCAATGCTTTTAAGACACCGAAAATTTAACAACACCAGTACTTAAAAGTTGAAAAATTAGCGTCATAATTTAAAGAAGATGGACAAAAAAAATAACTTTCTTAAACCTTAGTTATTAAGGCCATATAATTTTAAAAGTTTACTGTTTCTCTCAAACTGTAATAAAGTTGCCTACAAACGTAAGTACATAATATATACTTTATAAAGTAACACGGGTACTCACTAGAAACTGTCCCAAGGCGCTTCATAATAAGATTAACTCCAATTTACCTTGTTTAAGTTAAATTGCTTGTAGTTTGAGTTAATTTAACTTCGTCCGCTATTTTGACCAAAACAAATGACTTCCCGATTTCTTCATATCTCTCGATAGCTGTCTTCCGGATAAAGATATCTGACAGTTAACTTCCAAATCGTTTTCTTCATTTAGATCTCCAGTTACGTATTCGAAGGCTGACTATTCTTCAGATATTTTACTTTTATTTAAAACACCTAATTTCTACAATTTATAGTTCAGCATTAAAAAAGGTTTTGACACAGCCTGTATAGACCTAATGTTTAGCATTGTTATATTTTACTGTAAACAACTATAAAATTTTATGAAAAAATATGTGATGCAAACAGCCACCGATAATGTAAATATTCCGACTAAACCTGGTCCATTTGTGTTGTATCTGATTAGTGAATATGACTATCGTTTCCAAAAAATACACGCATTGCATTTGGGCAGTCACCCCACTGTGACATTACGCCGTATTTAATTCAAAATGATGTGCCAGAGGATCATATTGTAACAACACAGAGGACATTAAAAAGTCAATAATATATTTGATCATTAATTACAAGTTAAATTTACATAGAAGTATTTGATTTTTTACGATTGCAAAATTTTCAACCAGGACTGTGTCATGACTTTTACAGTAAGTACGACAAAATACATTACCTATATTATACATGTGTAAAGCAATCTGTAAGCAAAAATTAATTAAAAAAATTATGTAAAAAATTCTTTTCAATCTTGCTGCAAAAATGTTTATGCTGTTTAGTTATCTTTACCTAACGTTCACAATAAAAACGACGTTTGCCATAATATTCTTTCTAAGGACTACAAGTAGAGGAGGTATACTACACACATCACTCATTTTATTTTTTACCTTGTGTATATTTGTACTGAATAATATTATACAGGGTGTCCAAGACTTGCATTGTCGGCCGATAGATTGATTTTGGGTGAAGATAGAAAAAAAGTTTAAATACAAAAGTTGTATAAATTTTAATGGTGTATAACCTAAAAATATTTTCAATTATACAGTTGTCCCATTTAAGCGTGGCAGATCATGAAAGCTATGTTTTTTTAACCTAGCACCTTGTTTTTATTTGTTTTTTCAATTCTGCATCTAAATGTGAATAGAAATTGTAAGGAAAGCCATGCTCGAAAATTCAGTAATTTTTGAGTTATTCAAGTTTTTCAGAAATTTTTGACACATGCAGACCTTTACCTAAAATTCGACATAGCCAAAACAGAAACCTTTATCAAACTGAAATTTTGAGGATCACTAGATAATGAACGGACAAATCAATGTCTGTCCTAAAAAAATAAATTTATTATACAGGGTGTTCAAAATAATGTACTTCTTTTACCTAACTTCAATTACGTGTAACTTTTGATTGTTAAATACAACGAGGTAATTTTTTTGCTGGGATTGTATTCTTTAGGATATTTACTAACACTTTTATTAAGGTTGTCCAAACCTAAACCTATTATTTTAATACGAAAATATTAGGTTTAGGTTTGGACAACCCTTAATAAAAGTGTTAGTAAATATCCTAAAGAATACAATTCCAGCAAAAAAATTATATCGTTGTATTTAACAATCAAAAGTTACACGTAATTGAAGTTAGGTAAAAGAAGTACATTATTTTGAACACCCTGTATAATAAATTCATTTTTTTAGGACAGACATTGATTTGTCCGTCCATTATCTAGTGATCCTCAAAATTTCAGTTTGATAAAGGTTTCTGTTTTGGCTATTTTAAATTTTAGGTAAAGATCTGCACGTGTCAAAAATTTCTAAAAAACTTGAATAACTCAAAAATTACTAAATTTTCGAGCATGGCTTTCCTTACGATTTCTATTCACATTTAGATGCAGAATTGAAAAAACAAATAAAAACAGGGTGCTAGGTTAAAAAAAACATAGCTTTGATCTGCCACGCTTAAATGGGACAGGCTGTATAATTGAAAATATTTTTAGGCTATACACCATTAAAATTTATACAACTTTTGTATTTAAACTTTTTTTCTATCTTCACCCAAAATCAATATATCGGCCGATAACGCAAGTCTTGGACACCCTGTATATAGGTACCTAAATTGCGCTTAATTTGTAGATAAGTAGAGGCTCGCTGTAAAAACATTTTGGTACTCGATAAAAGAAGAAGTATATTTTCGGACACACCGTCGTTCTTAGAAAGGGCAGCCTGTAGTTAGTATATATTTTTATTCTTAATGTTTTTATACGAACAAATATTTTAACTTGCAACTTGATCACGTGATCATTTTTTCAAAGCAAAAAAACATTGTTTTTATTTTATAATTTTTGTTACATCGGTACATCCTGTATAAAAATGTATCATTTTTTGGTAAAAAGTCCTCTACAAAGTGATCAATGTCCACATGATATTTACAAATTGTTAAAAATGTAATGAATTTGATATTTTTTTTTCACAACGAGTGATTTTGAAAGTATAAATACCTACTTTAGAGGTACTTTCACAATACTTTTTTTTGTTATTTCTATTGAAAGGATCCATTTACGTTAACAATGCTTGCGAGAAATCTGGCTGTTCTTTAGGCTAAAAAATGTTGTCTAGATTGTCTACAATGTTTATTTAGATGGATCATTCTTCATTTAAAGTAGGTACCTATAGACCTATAGGTAATATAAACTACGTAAACAACAAAATATTTAATTCATTTATTTAGATTTTAGACATTATGTTTCACTTTCTTAATTCTCTGTCACTTTTTGTAATATCAAATAATTGTTTTACCATTCCAACTCCACAAGTGGGGAATGATACCAATTTAAATCAAAATTCACGTTTCACAATTTTACAATACTTTCCCAGCTCAAGGCCACCAGAATGAAAAATAAAATATAATTTCATTGTTACATTTTTAATTGACCAATAATGAGATATTAGGGAGTACCGGATTACGGTATTTCGATTTCTTTGTACAAACCGTTTTTATTTGCCGCAATAAAAAATAAAAATTAAAAAAACCCTTTCATAGAAAAATAATGTCCAAAAATAATGTCCATATATACGCAAAGAGTATACGAGGCAACCCCATGTACAGTACAAGGCAGGCTATTTTTTTCGTGTTACTTATGTCGGTTTTTTTAAATTTTTAATTCAATTTTTATTTTATTGCTTTTTTTGTAGGTAGATGGAATATTTCTACTCAACGTGCAGTACCCATGCAGTGGTTACACACCAAGGTTAGGCCATTCTGTAATATAATATAATATTGCTGAGTGAAGCAGGAATCTACTTAAACGATATAAACTTTTAATGTATAATAAGTGTTGCTCCGGAGCTATTTTAAAATCAAGGTTAAGGAGCTGCATCAGCATTATTCTAATAATACTAAACTATCCCTAAACTGCAGATATGTGGAAAAGTTAGTTTTCAAATTACTATTAGTTTTAAAACTTAAAGCGTAGAAAAGTTTTTGATAATAAATGTTTGTCAACACTCAATGCCTGTCATCATTGTTAGAATGTTTGAAGGCTTGTACGTCTTGTATCAGATAATAATATAATTAATGCCGAGGAAATTGAAATGTCACTGATTGTAATCTGAAATCACTTTAAATACGCGTTATACCATTTCATCATCATCATAATTATATTATGTAGCCCCAGTCAATTTACACAATTAATACATGAGATGTAATGTAAAACGTAACAAGTAATGAAATATGTAATAAAAATATAATAAGTATAATATATAATGCATTCAAACAATCTATCTGTTACGTATCGTAATAAATTTTATTTATTAAGTCTAACAAATCCCAAAATGATTAACAAAAGTGGAAGTTTTGGCCACTAATCTTTTTACTTCCCACCTCTACTATGGTATAGGGAAGTAATGGATTTAGTCCGAAAAAAATATTTCGAGATTTTAACAGATCTTCACGTTTTGAGACCCTAGCAATCGTTGAAGATCATTTTCTGACTGATGTCTTTGTGTGTGTATATGTGGTCAATTTTTCGCCTTCGATATCGTAAAAACGGAACAGCATACGGCCATGCCGATTATTCTATTGTATTTATCAGCCTTTAACTTAGATCTGATTAGATTTTGAGTCAAATCGGTTCAGTGGATCCTGAGATATTAAAAAAAACGTTCTCAATGTCACGTATTAACATAGGTAAAAAAAATATAAATGAATTCTAGATGTTATAATATGAAAAAAATGTAAATATTTTTACTTCCCACCTCTACTATGGTAGGGAAGTAATGGATTCAGTCCGAAAACAATATTTCGAGATTTTAACAGATTTTCACGTTTTGAGACCCTAGCAATCGTTTAAGATCATTTTCTGACTGATGTCTGTATGTGTGTGTGTATGTGTGTATGTGTGTATGTGTGTATGTGTGTGTGTGTGTATGTGGTCAATTTTTCGCCTTCGATATCTTAAGAACGGAACAACATACGGGCATGCCGATTGTTCTATTGTGTTTATCAGCCTTTAACTTAGATCTGATTAGATTTTGAGTCAAATCGGTTCAGTGGATCCTGAGATATTCAAAAAAACGTCCTCAATGTCACGTATTAACATAGGTAAAAAAAAATATAAATGAATTCTAGATGTTATAATATGAAAAAAATGTAAATATTTTTTTTCTCTAAAATGTATAGTTTTCGAGAAAAAAAATATTTTACTAAAAAAAATAAAAATTGTACGTAAATCAAGGTAACCATGATTTTTGCTATATTAAGCTAGCCATCAATAGATCACCAAACAAAAAAGAGGGCCATGCTTTTTTCAAAGAATAAAAATTAAATTGTGTTTTAAAGACCACCAACAGCTAAGGTTATTTGGGCCTAGTCAAAGAATAAAAAAAAGAGTGTTTATTTTTTGCAAATATTTACTAGGTGGGAAGTATAGGACTGGTCATCAGTCGAATTTTTTTCTCTAAAATGTATAGTTTTCAGGGAAAAAAATATTTTACTAAAAAAAGAAAATTGTACGTAAATCAAGGTAACCGCTGTATTTATACTAGCCATCAGTAGATCACCAAACAAAAAAGAGGGCCATGTTTTTTTTCAAAGAATAAAAAAGAGTATTTATTTTTTGCAAATATTTACTAGGTGGGAAGTATAGGACTGGTCATCAGTCGAATTTTTTTTGTGGAATTCGAATGCAAAATACTAATTTTAATCTCGAAATCAGGTTATGCATCTGAAAGTATCGAATAAACTGAATATGAATCAAATTTTGGCCGCCATATTGGATTTTTATGTATTTATGGGTAAATTTTGAAGTGGTTCAATATCTTAAAATGGCTCTTAGGGTATGTCTATTCATCATATCGAATTTTATGTTTTTATACTTACTTTAGATATCTCAACCTATGCCTAAGGCAAAAATAATTTTGTACATTTTCGAAGCGTACACTGATTTCTTTTTTGAAGTCGTTTAAAATTTTTTAAAGTTATTTTTATTTCACCCTTCACAGTGTCCCTTTTTTGTACGAAACAGGTAAAAACTTAAAAACGCACGAAACTAGGAGACACGACACGATAAAATATCAAATTTTCACGAAGAACAGTTTGGAAAACACTGTTCTAAATTATTTTCTAGTAGGTAGGTATGCATTTTTCAAATGACCTATTTTCAATAATTCAATGTACGCAATGAATTTTCTATTTTAAAAACGATTAAAAAACAACAATAAATAAAAAACGAATTTTTATCTCTACTGCAGTTGAGTCAGGATGAAGAAAGTGTTAGTTCAGAGTTTAAACGAGGGAACGTTAGACCAATACATCAATTTAACTGATATTCCTCTAGCTATGCCTCGAAGGATGAAAAATATAAGCTGAAGTGAGTATAAGGTAGACATATATCTGCTGATACAAGACCAGTGCCTAGAATCTAACTAGGGCCCCCAATATCGAATCATCCTCAATTCCAGAACTAGATTCAATATTTGGTTCTAAATTTCGAAATTCCGGAACTAGTTTCGATATCCAGAAAGGTCTGCAAAAATACTGTAAGTAGTAGAAACATATATAATATTGTCTTTTTTATATTAATCGAAATATGTTTATTGACAGAAAATGTTGAATGAAACTCTGAGAGCCAGAAATTTGCAAACAATAAAAAAAATCAACATTATCGACTACCTAGTAATAATTAAGAACACTTCGAATATAAACTTAAAAACTTATACTTTTAAATCTATATATCTAGAAGCATCATAAATAAACTGGTGTAAAATCTATATTAAGGCTCACTTTCTGATTGAAAAATTAAGCAAAAGTTTATAAGTTTTAATAATATTTTCATTAATTTCAGAATTCCGATATTAATTTCGTAGTTCCGGAAATAATATATTTAAAAATTTTGTCCGAAATTCTGACATTGCGAAATCTCGGAATTACGTTATGGAAACCCTAAACTTAACACTGCTTTACGAACAACTCCGACTATAACTCATGAATATATTACGTTTTTTAGTTTTCTATTAACTGGCTGCATGTGCCACAAAAAAGATATATTATATTTTTTAACATATTTCGTTCGCGTTGAAGTAAAAATAAAAACATTGCAGCAAGATTTCCAATATCAATGACTCTACAAAAAAGAATTATGTTTTAAAATCTGTATTTTTAATTTCGCAGCATAAACATTTCATTGAAATAATGTTAATTGGCATGAGAAAAAATAAGTTATTAAAGATGTTTGGAAAATGTATAAAGGTAGATTTCATATGAATAGGACATTTACTCCGCGAACGACATTAAAATTTCAAAAAATTCAATACGGCATAATTACGTTTTTATATATCTACATTAACGCATAAAGGTTGTTAAAATTAGTGTTGTTCTTTTTGAAAAGTCTGCAATTATACTTTTCTACTTAAAAAATTACTAAATTAATTGAATGAATTAAAGCTATAAACTTTATGGGTTTCAATCCCGAAGTTTCCTTTTTTGCTTAGTAGATTATTAAAATTTATAAGATTTGGTAGCGAAAATTTTTTTAAACATCATCTTATATAATATATTGATAAAATTATCCCTTTGGGAGAAATCTGTATGCCAGTTTTATTTTTCTGTAAAGATTCCTTAAAAAATATAACAATAAAACTATTTAGGTATATGTGTCTGTAGAAGGAGTTGTGTACTTTTAAATAACTTCAAGTAGAAAAAGCTAAACGGCTAAAATATCACACATTTGTCGAAAACAAATGATTTTGCACAATCTGGAACCACCTACTTCATAAAGTGGGTTACCATTTCATGAAATGTACATTATTTCACAATATGAATGCGTGCGACATATTATACACTAGCTTTTCAAGATACCCACCCTTGTTCGGATTGAGTAGGCAGAACGTAAGGTTTATAGTTAGAAAGTAGAGATAGTTTATTTGTTTGTTGCATGGATGTTGGACAAGGCCCTGTGACGAGGGTCAATGAAACTAGAGTTGCAAACTCGAGATCTATGCGACACAATCGGTATGCGAGTGTCGTACAGCCCAGAGCTTTACAAAATGTATGTGAAGCAGTCTCAGAAAAAACAAATTTTATCTTAAATTTAAAAGAAATCAAAATTATAATTTTATGAACTGATTCTCCGTCTGGCATTTGGTAGAACATAATTAAATGAATATTAATAACACAAACACTTAGATAAGTTTTACAACTAATTTAATTTTATTCAGCATACATTTTGGAATACTAGTCCACCGTCAGGAATATATCAAGTTTGTGCTCCTGTTGATGGAATAGTACTCCGAAACGTATGTTACGTAGAGTTAAATTAGTCGTAGAGCTTATCCAAGTGTTCAATCCATTGAACGGTGTGTCAGCCAGGACTGTGCTCATACGGACGGACATCTAAAACTTCCTTTCCCGGTATATAGAGACCACAAAACGTCTAAATTCTTTGAAATCTCAAATTCGATTGTTTCGTTATTGCAAGACTTTCTTCAATCTGCTAACCGGTGTTAAATGTCGTATGAAACAGTTGTGGACTTCTGGTGTAGGCAAGGCGTTATGTTAGTGGACCTACCTATGTAAAGACCTTAAACTGTGTAGTTGGTAAATAGTTTATCCTTTAAATAAAGGACAGATGCGAGTTGGGTTTTAATTTATTACCGATTTAATGTAAACGCAGGTAAAATAAACGAACCGATAATAGTTCTCCAACACATTCACATTAATTCGTTATCCCGTTCAACATGTCTACGCTATAGTTCCATTAGTTGAACTATGTCAAGCCCGATGTTGAAAATTAACGCAATTTCTTTTCTGAAAAATAAACTTTAATACGGAATTCCAACTTCGAAGTTCAAATTAAAATATTTTCTTTAACTATAAATAGGTAAGTCTTTTTTATATTTACTTATAAAATAAAATTTAATTAAAACTTTTGACCTAATATACGACCAACTCTTTTATTAGTTTTTGCGATTGTACAATAATGAGAAAATACGTTACTAGTTTCTTCAGAATAATAACTAAAAAACAAATGCATGTTTAAAAATGTAATATAAATTATAATCACTTTAATAATGTAAGATTTCTAAATTTATAATAGTAGATTGTATGCATGTCTAGATGTGTAATGGGGTATGTTACTGACGAGTAGTAACAGTACGTTAAAATGAGCGCTAGCGAGTTTTAAGTCACATGAGTCATAATATAATTACGCACGAGATATGTAAATGGTATTTTCGGTCATACCCATTATAAAATAGCTACTTTTCACTTCATTTGCAGTATTTTCAAAAATTTTTGACAGTTCATTTGCGTCGCTAAATTCACATTTATAGCAGGCCATAAGCAGGTAAATAGCGGGCGGATCAGAGCGAATAAACAAATCACTATGGAAACTGTTTACTTACCACGGTAGTCGGCTAGTGTGTTTTGCAAACACTTTCAACACACCTGCTTGTTAACTGACCCATTCCATGCATAATACAGGCATGTAAACTAATTATTTTATAGTGGGTATGGCAAAAAAGTATTGAGACATAATAACAGCTAATCATCGATTGCTTTGTTTTTATAAAGTAGAAATATGATCCAATTTCAATTAACTTAAAATATTAGATAAATTATTAATAGATTTATACGGCTGAATTGCAATTGAAAATTTTTCGTTGTAAAGCAGCCAATTATATAATTGATTCGAAACATATTGGAAAAAATCATTTTACCAACCATAGTCACAGTCAGGACTCTAACCTGAACCTTTCCACTTCGCGGCGGAATGAGCTTACATTTACTCAACCGTGACAAGGTTACTAATCTAACATTCCCCTTATATGCTTCGGAATCAATTGATTTTCACTACATGCGAGAGTTAATTTATTATAGCTAGGTAGTAGGTGTGAATTTTCGTTCTAGCGAGAGCTCATCATGAAAGTGAAAATTATTTCAAACATCCTTAAAATGGGATATATTAAATACATAAGTACCTAGATATATCAATGCTATAAATAACCATAGAATGATATTACCACATAATACTCTAGAATTAAAACATTAGTTCACACCGGTAAATGGGACTAAAAAATTGTTAGTGATAAGTGAAGTTAAATCGATATATGTTACGGACAATAGCGACAACTTTTCCAATTATATAATTGACCTGTCAATGTTCATAATGCCCTGCTAAGTCGGGCATCATCGATAATGACCGGCCAATAGCATTAATGGCAATGTAAATTCGTCGCTGGTGACAATATTATGTAATTTAAGCGTGATTTTTACGACGTTATGTTCTGGTCATGACGCCATTGCCTATTAGAGAGCGGACCGTGAGGATAAATTTAAAAGTTGGGTTATTTTCTTTATTTATTTAGTGTGTCGAAGTTTGCGCATTTCATACAAAAAGATCAGCTTAGGACATTATAAAAAACTAAAAATCCTCGTGTATCTGTAAAATTCAAATACAACTGTAAAGGAGCCTTACTTTTTAAATTTCTTTTTTTTTTGTGAATTTTGTAGCGTTTTAGAGTATTTTGTATGATACCTTTCAAGGAAGAATGCGTTTCAAGATTCTTTGTCTGTTTATTTGTAACGGCTAAATTTTTCACAACTTCAACAACATGAAAAATTATTTAATTAGGTATACAATATAGAAATCCTGGTACAAATAGACAAACAAATATTACAATACAAATATAAATATTGTAAGAACACGTTCTTTCATCTTCGCCTATACTTTGGGAGCCTATGAATTAGGGGGTATAACCCTGAAAGGCCCGATTGCCTTCTATGAAGGCACAGGACTTTTCGGAGATATACCCCAATAATAATAATAATAAACAACGCGGCTGCGCAAACACCTCAGACTCTAACCCTTTTGGTTAACAAGGGATTTACCAAGTCCATTATGAATGGACTGTTCAGGATCAGGCCTGCGAGCAGCGGGAATTCCTGCCCCCAAACTAGGCCTGCGAGCAGCGGGAATTCCTGCCCCCAAACTTAGCTATAATATATACTCCGAAAAACCAACAATAAAACGAAATTACAGACAGATATCCTATGTTTTTTACAATAATATTGATTAGCGTTTCCTGAATTTCTTTCAGTTAATGTTAGAGAGAGTTTGGCACCGAAGTGCAATAATACATTATACAATAGCTATTATCCTTGCGTTTAAGGATTAAGGATATTTTATATATAACTAGAGCTATGTGACGTGTTTAATGGGTTTTAGATAAGAGATAATACTCCACGGGACTGAGCTGTCGAGGCATACCTTCGTTTTTTTATGTCCACAGCGTTTTGTTGTGGACACTTTTCACAGGATTTCGATGAACTCAGTTTCAATGCAAAATAACTGGCAACAATGCAATTTATATACGCTACAACGAAATTCAATCAATATTTTAAGCTACATAATTTTACTATACAGTGCCTCGGGAAATTTTTTAATTGATTGTTTATTTTTATGTGAATGAATCATATTTATTATAATTATTATTATATTTAAAAAATAAAATATTAATAAAAAACCCAAAACAGAATTTCTTTAAAAGGAGGAAAATAAGTCTTCTACTAGTGGGTTCGTATCTTTCTACTTAGTTAGCGCAAATACTGTGAGGCCCTAAGGAACCTAAGTAAAAAGGTACGAACAAGCCCAACACAAATTATTTTTTTCTTTTTAAAGAAATTTATATGTCGGATTTTTTTAAATTATTAATTGAAATCGAAGGAAACGTTATACAATCAATGGCATTGCTACAGGCTCGGCCATTCTCAAGCCTTTAGAAATTAATTAGACATTAATAAACGTAAGTTCTATTTTAATTCGACCGAACGAGCGAGACAACGAAGTCCCGTATTAACTCGATTGAAAGATCGAAGTGAATGAGGTCCCGCCATAGGCACTTATTTAGGCAGTTGTGAGATACCAAACTAAAATTTTCACGGGCAAAGCACTGCCAGAAAGCAAGTCCTATAATATAATAATAACATGCTTACTTGAGTGTAATATAGATAATTATTTACTGCATGCTATAGACAAACAAACAAAACAGCAGTTTGGAAAGTTCTAAATGATGAATTTATCGCAACAAACTTTTGTTTGAACATTTTGTATTTATACAGTGATGTTAAAATAAATGAAAAGGTTCATTAAGAGTAATTCCCGAAAACAAATGTCATTTTATACATTTATTTATTAAAGTTTATTGACTCATTCTACATTGTATTTTGTCCAGTAAAACAACCAAAAAATGTAAGTTCGTATAATGCATGAACCCTGTAAGTTTTTTTTTTAACTTTTTTCCTCCTCTTAATTAAGAAGTGATTTTTACTTCCCACCTCTACTATGGTAGGGAAGTAATGGATTTAGTCCGAAAAAAATATTTCGAGATTTTAACAGATTTCACGTTTTGAGACGCTAGCAATCGTTTAAGATCATTTTCTGACTGATGTTTGTATGTGTGTGTGTGTGTGTGTGTGTGTGTGTGTGTGTGGTCAATTTTTCGCCTTCGATATCTTAAGAACGGAACAACATACGGGCATGCCGATTATTCTATTGTGTTTATCAGCCTTTAACTTAGATCTGATTAGATTTTGAGTCAAATCGGTTCAGTGGATCCTGAGATATTCAAAAAAACGTTCTCAATGTCACGTATTAACATAGGTAAAAAAAAATATAAATGAATTCTAGATGTTATAATATGAAAAAAATGTAAATATTTTTTTTCTCTAAAATGTATAGCTTTTGAGAAAAAAAATATTTTACTAAAAAAAATAAAAATTGTACGTAAATCAAGGTAACCATGATTTTTGTTATATTAAGCTAGCCATCAGTAGATCACCAAACAAAAAAGAGGGCCATGCTTTTTTCAAAGAATAAAAATTAAATTGTGTTTTAAAGACCACCAACAGCTAAGGTTATTTGGGCCTAGTCAAAGAATAAAAAAAAAGAGTGTTTATTTTTTGCAAATATTTACTATAGGTGGGATGTATAGGACTGGTCATCAGTCGAATTTTTTTTCTTATTTCTTTTATTTTCAAAATAAAAAATATTTGAGTTAAAGACTAATGTGGTTTGAAATCTTGTAATATTATTTTTACCTGCATGACTATAAACTTTCTTAGCTCTCGCCCCACGGTACGGGCAAAATGAGAATTCGACAGTCAGACGTAGTTAACCGTGGCTGTTTCACACAAGCGATATTTTATCGTATGGTGTTTTTTCCGTACGGAAAATAAACCGTACGGTAGGTCTGTATTCATTGAAGGGAATGAGAGCTTTCACACGGAGACCGACGATAAAATTATCGTACGGTTTCACAAAATGTATCGTATGCACTTAAGCAAACCGTACGGAAATTTAATCTTACGGATTTACTATGCGCATGTTTTATATCCTTAGTAACATGTCTTTCATACGAACGATAAATTCTCGTACGGTTCGCATGCGGCAACAAAAAATTTTGAAGTTGGTACATTAAATAATATAAATATTAATTATTGTCCAGTACAACAAAGCAAATTCAAGATGTCTGGTTACAAATGTTCACAAATTTTCAAATAATACTCAAAAAGCACCGTCCGTTGATCGGGAACTTATAAGTGGATGAATCTAAAATTTTGTTCTTTTTTTCTTTTCTATAAAACGGCGGTAACCGAAATATAAAATCAAGTTGTGTTCCCCATCTTGACATTGGAAAACTGATTTGAGGTACAGTGAACTAGCTGGTGTAACAATATCGTACGTTAAAGTATCGTATAGAACGGTTTATTTTCCGTGCGATAAAAAACAGCTCGTGTGAAACGACCCTAGATACCAACTTTCGTGAGTACTGCGCCACTCACACCTTTTTTATTTTATTTATATTTATCGCGTAAGTCCTTTTTTTATTGTTCGGATGTGTTTTCTGAGTATTTATGCGAATGTCGCCATCTTATCAAAAAAAATTGATAACTAATTATTATCTGTAAATTATTATCATCTAATTACACCAACACTGAAGCATTACATTTTAAAAATTCGAATAAACATGTTGAGAGTCGTATCTTTTGGAAAACGCACAGGAATAATATAAATAACAATTAACGCACAACTGAGCGCTTGACAGGTGGTGAGTTTTTAAGAGTTACTGGGAGAAGAAGTTCAAGTTGGAATGAAGTTTTAAGTGTAGTAAGAAGGGCACATTTCCTACGTCAAATTTAAAGTTTTAAATCTCATTAAATGAATACCAACAAGGAGAGCGGTCGTATATCGACTAGATCGTAAATTTAATATAATCTTTCGCGTGCTGCTTGTTAGTGAAAATGGCAGGGGTACCAACACAAAACCGAGCTGAGCTGAGTCGACTCACAAACAGTGCTTCCAATACATGAGGGAAACATCACAAGTGCTTTACCGCATAAACCACAACACTTACAAGATCACTGTTTTCTCTCTAATGATATATGATACTTGGTAGGTATGTATGTTAGAATGAACGTGTATATCAAGTGTACAACTCTTACTGAATTGCTCAATGAGACTTAATACTCTCTTTGTGCAATTCAGTAAGATGATTCATTGTTATTTTAAGCGGAGAGCACATCTACACGATCGCGACAGCTGCGTTTATTTCGCAATAATCTGTGAGAGGCTTAACTGTATCACTGTATAAAGTGCTCTAAACATCTATGCGATTGCGACAGCGATCGCGATAACGATGGCATTGACGACCAAACCCATCCTCATTCTATCGCCGACAAATCGCAACAATTAGTATTGGATAAAGTAACAACAGGATACAAGGCTTATAATTTAAAAACAGTTATTCACTAATCATTTTTAATGGCCAACGTTTCGGCAAACATTTTTTGCCTTCCTCAGGACCTTAAATATTTTAGTGATGGTTCACTAAAATATTTAAGGTCCTGAGGAAGGCAAAAAATGTTTGCCGAAACGTTGGCCATTAAAAATGATTAGTGAATAACTGTTTTTAAATTATAAGCCTTGTATCCTGTTGTTACTTTATCCAATCATTATAACCAAGGTGTTCTTATTATTTTATTATAACAATTAGTATGTGCGAATTCACTTGTTTATTAAAGACGTGGTCGCGATCGCGTAGATGTGTTCTCCGCTTTAAGCGCTCTACATATCTACGCGATCGCGACTACGTTCGCGATAACGATGAAGTTGGCAATCGGACACGTTTTTAGTAAACAAGTTAATCAACACATACTTGTTGATGTGAAACATCTTATGTCGGGCTGTGAACAGCCGCGTGAGGGGAAATATGCCACGAAATATCAACGCCACGAAATGTTCTCCTTCGCTGCTGTTCTCCCCACCACTGCGGCACTTACTCGTATATTGTACTGGATAATAAGTTATACAAATATCAATAACAACGGCTGTCTAGACAAGTGCATCCATTGACTAGTGGTACGACTTTAGCCTTCTATGCATGGGAACTTGGGTTCGGAAACTCATGGCATCGTACAATTTTTGACGTATTTTTTTCTAAATTCTATATGATATTTATTTATAAAATTTTTTATTTTTGTTATATTCTTTCTTTGGCAATAATTATAATTTTTTGAAATTTCATGACACCAAAAATTAATTTTTTTGTTTTTTTTAAAAAACCGAAAATTTGGGTAACTTAGGGTATTTAGAGTAAATTAGGATAAATTAGAGTAAATTAGGGCAAATTAGAGTAAATTAGGGTAAATTGGGGTAACTTAAGGCAAAGGGGGCTAAATAAGAGTTAATTAGGGTATTTAGGGAAAACTAGAGTAAATTCAAGAAATTAGGGTATACTAGGGTAAATTTGGGTAAACGAGGGAAAATTAGGGTAAATTGTGTTAAATTGTAAATTCTTATTTCTCGAACGACTGAACCGATGCTAAAAATTCTTTCACTTATTATCTTCGCAGGGGGATAATGTCTCGCGGCGTTGTAATAAATCATAAATTATTATATCTGGAACTATTGAACCGATTGAAAAAATTCTTTTACTAATAGAAAGCTACACTATCCCTAAGTGATATAGGCTAGATTTTATTTTAATAAATTTTTCAAGTTCAATAAATAAAAGATTCAAGCTATAAAAATGTTTCACATCTGTCGGGGGTCCCGCGACCCACACCCTTTTTTGTGATTTTAGAATTTACGAAGACGGATGTGGCCGTCGATGCCATCGCTATTGCGGTAGTGGTCGCGATCGCGTAGATGTGTAGAGCATTTTATACCTACACTGTATAGTTAAGACTGCCTGCACAAACCATTGCAAAATAAACGCAGCTGTAGCGGCAACGAAAATTTCGAGTTTGCTGCGAAAACAAAATGCACGCGTTACTACCAGTTACCACTGAAATGTCACTTTTCTGTTTGTTTTGATTATAACACTATAAGTGAGTAGTTATATCTCAACACATTTTTAACACCCTGTATTAAGCCCGCACGTGAGTACTTATTCAGGTGCTAATTTATCAACGCGAAATATTCGCAGCGGCTGAAAATATTTCACGCCGGTTTGTGAAAGCCTTAACGCGCCTTTATTAATCGCCACTCCGATTTCCGGTGTCGGATTTCAGAATTCACATGTGCTGCTTGATTGACGAAATCTCATCAATGTTGTCAAGATGTCTAAAACTCTAAAGAGTGAAAGGACAGGCACGGAACTTCGCGACGGGACCGGTGCTGTTACTTTAGTATATTATTAATGCTCACAGAAGGATAGATACGTAGCTTCGGGACGATACGGATTGTCATAGTTTTTAGGGTTCTGTACCAGAAAGGAATCCTTTTGTTGTGCCAACTATGCGTCTGTCTGTCACAGGCATCTAACTTCTAAACGAAATGAGATAGGTCTAATATTTTTTGAGTTATGGGAGGGGAGTCGAAAGTAGCTCGAAATGGTTCGTGTAAATATACACAGTCAGTGTTTTTTCCGAACTTGGCTGACACTAAATAACCGTGGAGAAATAGATGATCTGCGTCAATAGTGATTACTGATAACACGGTAAACCGATATACGAAATAAAATTCTTTAAATCCTTTATATATTACGAAACTCATTCAATGGCTTGACTCAGCAAAAAGTTAATCAGTCGACAATAAAATAGAGAGTGTGGAAAGAGAGAGAGAGAGAGAGCGAGAGAGAGAGGACGAGTTGAAAAGTGTTAAGGTGCGTGTCTATACATACATAATATAATATGTATGTAATACATATATAACTTATTGTTCAAATATAATACTACGGTAATACCCCATCTTCTATACCAAAACTTTGCAGTTGTTGCGTATAGTTCAAGTCTTCAATTCTCTCCGAGTTCACCAATGTTTGGTGGAATGAGCAGAAAGAAAGACTATTCTAACACAAGTATCACACGATCCTCTTTTGTAATTTGCTTATTTATTTTCGAAAAGTGTATCCAATTAAAGACTATTTACCAGAACGTTTCAAACAAGAAAATTTCTTGCGTTAAACGTCGACGAGTCTGCGTTGGTAAAGCGTTATATCACGTCAACTGCTTCCTCGAAAGACAATTGAAGCGAAATATCCTTCATAACCATTGACATAGAGCATGAAGATCTAGTTTCTCTATTAATTAATGGACTATCGTACCATTCAATATTATTTTATTTAGAGCGAAACTACACGGGCGGATTTTCGCGGCGTTTTTAACGCGACGGATTGCACGTCCAAATCGAAACCGTGCCTACAAACGAGTGAAACTAGACGAACGTATATTCCGTTCGTATGTTTAGAGCTGCAAAACCTACATTTTTTCTGTTGGTTAATTTTTGATGTGAAATATCTTATGTCGGGCTGTGAACAGCCGCGTGAGGGGAAATATGCAATGAAATTTATGGTCCGCCCCTTCGCTGCTGTTCTCCCCACCACTGCGGCACTGTCTCTCTCTCTCTCTCTTTCGGCTTCCGCGCGCTCGGGCACGGGAAGAGAGAGAGAGAGAGAGTATACATACGAACGTACTGTAAAGCAAAAGTATATGTATACACGTTTAGGTATGTAATATAGATACTTCGCTGTGTATTTAGTTGCGTTTCTGGCTCAAGCGTGCTCAAACGCCGCAACTGCGTGTGTTACAGTGCAGTATATAGGATTACGTCAGCATAACAATTAGTTGCTGCTTTTGAAAAAATATATACTACTACATAGAGAATACCACCGAGTTCAATAACGTTTTCTTTGATGTTTCACATCTATCGGGGGTCCCGAGACCCACACCCTTTTTTTTTTTGAGTCACAATTAATATTTATTTACGTGATTTTTGATTTCTACAACTAATTCTCAAATTTCAAAACTTTTTAACTTATTATACATCGTTATAGAGAAAAATAAAATGCAGTATAAACTCTATAACTCGAACTTCAAGGGAAATATTAAAAATTTCGAGTTATGGTGTTTTCGATTTATTGACGATTTTCTTACTTCGAGTTAAGGAGTCTAAGACCGGCACATACACATAATTGTTTCCACGCCTAAACAGTTTAGTCGAATATTGTGTACGTGTCGCCATTTCAACTCGACTAAACTGTTTAGTTGTTAGAGGTGCGCATACAATTAATCAGTTGTGCCATAATTTTTACTATTAAACCAATGGGTCGCTGAACAACTATTTAGTCGAGAGTATGCTAGCCTCAATACATAGCTGTGGACATAAGCTGCCGACGATAGTTGTTCGACAGAAAAGTCAAAAGACGATCGATGCGGTTTTATGATTTTTTTGTTGTACAACTATACGCGTGTTGATAGTATGCGCTATCCCATCTGATCCCATAGCCTTTTGACAAACAACTAAACAGTTGTGCGATTAAAAATTGGTTTTACAAACAATGAATTTTGACTTACAGAGGCTGTAAAGTGTACTAAGAGACCAGAACTTCGAATTATAGAGTGTAATATCAGAGTACCTCGCACGAAAATCATATTTAGTTCGAGTTGTAGAGTTAAAATTAAATAATTCGAGTTATAGAGTCTTTTGGATTTCAGCGAATGTCTATGATTTCTTCGACTTAGAGATGATTTCGAGTTATACTGTATATAAAATTTCATTTTCAATTTAAATAAATTAATATTATATTATAACGTGGGTGATGATTTTATTGCCTGTTTTTTATGTTTAACTTGCCATATTATTATCCATTGTAATGTAGACAATAAGATTAATAAATATTATATAAGACAGGATGTTACGGCATACATAATAAAAGACTATCTTAAAACGAAATGTCTTTAGAGAACAGTAAAATCTTAAATTTGTAATCCAGGCCCACCGATTCGACTATAAATTAAGATATTCACAGGAAATATCTGAATTTGAAATGTGATCAATGTACGTGCTTTAAAATAATATATCTATATCGAAGATCGTGTAAACGTGACTTAAACTGAATAAAGATTAGCAACAGCTTTAAGACATGAAGTTAAAGCTTCGCAAGTTGAAACTTTGAACGAGAACAGAGCACAGAGAAGATGCGTAGCGTGCGTACGTAACGTACATACATAGGTTATCAGATTCATTTACCATGGGGCTACGGTATGATGATCACAGAAGAAGAGAACTTCTTACAGAAGCGACACTCCATTAACAGTACTTTTATCTATTCCTTATTCTGTGAGCATGAAATCGGCAATATTTTTGAAGGAAAACAAATTTTCGTAATATTACAAACTTAGAAATAGGTACAAATTTTACAAGCACGTTTTTCGTTACTCTGCTTAATTTAGCAATGAAACAAAATGATCGTTGCAAAATTGTACAGGGTAGGGCAGAGTAAAGAGCGATTTTGAAAAGGCTGTAAAAAACAAATGCCATCAATTTTTCAAAATTGTATTTTTACCACATAGTACATAAAAAAGCATTCAAGAAAATTAAGTTAATATAACTAAGTATTAAAAATAACTCCAGTAAGATGACGCCCGTTCAGGCGTAGACATTCTTCCAAACGAGTTTTGAAGTTATTCATCACATTTCACAGCATTGCCAGTGGGATTTGAACCACCTCCTGTCGGATACGTTCTTTTAGTAGATACTTTAACTGTTCTTGGTGGGTTATCCTGATAAACTTTGCTCTTCAGGTAACCTCACAAAAAATTTGAAAATGGGTGCGAAAAGCACGACGTGCTTGCACGTAAGAGCTGCCATTTTGATAAAACGCTTTAACAGCGTACGCGCGATGCTGTGGTGTATCCACCGCTCCATTGCTACCAAATGCTAACGTGTCTGGAATATGGCCGATTGCATCCCCACCACCTTCCATCAGCTGAGCACGATTCCCGTGTTTTCAAAATCGCTCTTTACTCTGCCCCACCTTGTATAAGTATACGAATATACAGGGTGATTTTTAAGTTGATTCTTTCCTTTTATCAATAAATAAAGCTAAAAAAAATAAGCATTTTTTCATTTACTGCTTTTCCGAAATATCAAAACTAACGGAGGTACAGAGTGTTGAAATTTGAGGATCTAGGGCGGCTAGAAAATTTTGAGAAGTAACTTGGCCGCCGAGGTCACCAGACCTCACTCCATGTGATTTATTTATGTGGGCTTACATAAAATCTTTAGTTTTTAAAACTTCGGTAGAAACAAGGGAGGAATTGAATGCACGCATATGGGAGGCTGCAGCAACGATTAGAGGCAAACCAATTTCGCTACTCCGCGCGATGACCGAACAGTGGTTACGTCGCGCTGAACGATGTTTAGAAGTGATTGGTGATAATTTTAAACATATCATTTAAGTTAGATTAAATTTCGTTTAATTTAATTTTTATTAACTAATTTTAGTTTTTAATTTGAAACTTTAACACCCTGTAACTGTGTTGGTTTTGATATTTCGGTAAAGTGGTAAATGAAAAAAATACTTATTTTTTTAGCTTTATTTCCTGGTAAAAGGAGCGAATAAACTTAAAAATCACCTATATAATGTTGACAGAAATTGTTCAATTTTATGACCGTAAATTGCTCTCAAAAAGCTTCCAAATCTACCATTTTAATCCAAATTTTTTAAGCCCCAGACCGGCCGGTAATCCTTGCCTCCTCAATTAAAATGTTCAAGTACGCCCATGCCTATGGCGTATGTTATTAGAGAGGGAGTAACCTTTTAAACAGTGAAAAAAAATCCAAACAAGTAACACAGTAACTCTTGAAATAATCGCATTTACAAATAAACAAACATAACCTCTTTTATTTTAAAGCCGCTTTAGCTTAAAAATACGTATTGGTCAAAAACGATTCTGTTAAATATTTTCTGTGGCACGGGAGACAGTGCGCACGCAGTGGATGGGCTACATTTTTGTATTTGGTGTATTTTAGTTCAGCTGAAGTTACATAAACGCGTATGAAACCGACAACTTGCAAACTATATTAATTTAGTGGATAATGACTTGTGTGTACACGTTTGTAACGAGCATCGTATTTAAATACAGGTTGGTTCAAATTCAATATAATAATCAATGAGTCTATAAACAATTTTTTTTAATCATTAGAATGAGCTCCGTCTAACCTAAATAATGCCGTTGGATTTCTTTGTCTATACTCTATACAGGGTGATTCCAAAGTTGACGTTATTCTTTCACCAGCGAATAGGGCTTCAACAAATAAGATTTTTTTTCTCTTGGCGCTTTTTCGAAATATCAGCATCAACGGAAATACAGGATGTCAAAGTTTTATTTAAAAAATTAAAATTTATTAATAACTGCCAAACCACTTGAGATATTTAAGAAAAAATTTGTAGGTGTCAATAGCTACGGGGGAGGGAAATTCTTCAATAAATAAAATATTTTTGGGTTGACCAGTGGCGCGCGTAGAAAAAAAACTGATTTTTCTAAAAATACAAATTATTATTGAATTCCTTGTTTTCAAGTAAAAAAATAAAAACTGTTTTAATGGGCACCTAAAATTAAGTTTTGAATACATACATATGTATTTTATTTTTTTACAAAATTTTTCTTAAATATCTCAAGTAGTTTGGCAGTTAATAATAAATTTTAATTTTTTAAATAAAACTTTGACACCCTGTATCTCCGTTGATGTTGATATTTCGAAAAAGCGCCAAAGGAAAAAAAATCTGATTTGTCGAAGCCCTATTCGCTGCTGAAAGGATAACGTCAACTTTGGAATCACCCTGTATATAGTATTTAAAACGGCTTTACATTAAATTTTTGAAGTCGGTTAAAATATAACCTAACTCTATTAGGGTTGCGTACCTCAAAATGAAAAAACTGAACCCTTATAGGATCACTCTCGTATCTGTCTGTCTGTCCGTCCGATCTCCCCCCCATCTCCGAAACTACTGAGCCTAAAATTTTGCAAAAAAATAGGGAATATATAGGGCCTCACTCATAATTTATAGGAAATTTAAACGAAAATCCTAAGTCTTTAAACTCCCACGGGAAACGGAATAGTACGGAATCCCCTCCACGCGAGTCCGACTCGCACTTGATCATTTTCTTTTTCTTTCAAGCGACAGATGTCACTAACACCAGTGTTTAGGCTATAGGCTTGCATGAACCAATCGGCCGACCGAAATTATGAATAAAAATCGTCGACTTTGTCCTCATTCATGCGGGATTTTTCATATAACACCGTTATCATTACTATCCGATAGTTCGATCGGCCGATTGATTTGTCATTAATGCGTGCCTAGCTTTATAATAACACGTCGCACGCAACTACAGACATGCGATCGGCGTTAGTGACGTAAGCAGGTATTGAAATTTAAAAATTTGGATCTCCCTAAATACTTAACGCATTAAAATAAAATAAACGCCATTGTGTTTGTGGAAATTATTTCTAATAGTTAACAGTCAGATATATAATATATTTATTTTTATAGCCTCAGTAGATTTTTCCCGCGATTTCGACCGAGTTAACTTATATTTTCTCCTAAGATTAGACCTTTAAAAATAAATTTAGCTTGTTTTTCTGCTGCCTGGCAGGTCTTCGATACCTTCATCAGGGAAGGTAGAAATACATTCTACAAAGTTTCAGCTTTTATCAAATTACTTACAAAATAAGTTCCCTAGCTCTTGGACTATTATCTTAGTTCAATCGCATGTAAAATCAATACTTACTTTTAATTCACGTTCACTACCGTTCACGAAAATTCTGTTCAATTCACGCTCGTTTAACACTCACTCACGGTTTTTGAAAAATACTTACGTTTATGGCACAATATTGCTGAAAATATATCTAGTCTGCCGAGCAAAAAAATCGACTCAGGCTATCATATTATGCCTTTGGAAGCCGATAGTTCATAAAATCGCTTTTGGATTTCAAAATTTCAATTTGAAAAACAAAAGGTTAGTGTACATAGGTAAAATATACGACGGAAATGATATTCCAATCATTAAATAATTTTCCTTTTATTGTGTTCACAATTATTAACTTTATATTTAAGCATAAATCAGCTGTCGTGCGTCTATAATCAACAATCCACTATCTTTAGGCATAAATCACAAAATATTGCTTAATTTTTATAATACATTTCGGTGCCGTTAGTATAATTTTAAATAATATATTGATGGATTTCGTAGCTTACATAGATTCTAAACAATACTTTTAGTTCTGCTCTAACCTAAAAACAGCTTAATCTTTTTGTTGTTAACACTTTTTATATGATTAAAATGAATCAGCCATATGCTATTGATGTGAGCATGTGATTTAATAAAGTGGCTACATGTAATAGCCATTTCATAAAATTACTAGCAATACTAGTCAGACTGTTTAAGCTACTTGCAATGGAATCGACATTAGAGAAATCCATAACGTTTTATAAAAATACTGGTCGTTTTATAAAACATCAGCTAATGTACCTTGTTATATAGTCTAACGTTTGTACTTATATCACTTTATATAATAAAAGTAAGTAATAAGTATATTTATAATTAATTATTTGTGTCGCTAATGGAACGCGCTAGGTAAATAAATTATATATATACATTAAAAGTTCAAAAATATATTTGATATATTTTCTTTACAAACGGAAGTAAAAAATCAATTTTCTACATTTCTATGATCTTATGTTAAAAATATAAGGACACAAATATGCAACAGTTAAATTTATAAATAAAATAAAAAAGCTTCTTTTTACTTTTTAGCTGCAGTGTTTTCAACTTTATGGACAAAAATTTTAATATGCGTATGAGGTGTTTCAGGATTGAAAGTAGGTTTGCCATTTTCTGGATTTTTGTAATCGACGTAAGGCATTTCAAACTCGGTTTTCATTCCAAGTTTATCACATATTTTAGCAATGTATGAATTTGTGGCGATAACCGATATCAAATTGAAGCCCAGTTCAGAACCGTAAGCTTTCGCAGATTCAATAAGCTTTGTAGCTATTCCTCCGCGTCGTACATCAGGTGCAGTCGCTAATACAGATAACTCAAATAGCCGGTGGACTTTATATTTCTTGTGAAGATCAGGCATTCTTTCAATATGAGCCAAAAAATGTAGCAATTTCTTAGTGCTGGGACAAGACACATTAGTTGCTAACCGATCGATGTTTTTAGCATCCCATGCACATTTTTTGCAATTGATCGCCGCGCCTAGAATCGATTCACCACTCAGTGGCTTTGCTACTAACGTCATACCTTCACTAATCATGTGATACACCTTATCTTCTAGGATCGGATTGTATAGATAGCTTAAACCAGCTGATTTTAATACGGGTTCGTCTTTAAAAAATGACTGTCTCATTAATTCCATTACTGTATCATATTCACTAACGGTTGCACGACTTATTTCAAATTGGGGTATATACAGCTTTGATTTCGAATCAGGCTTGACTATGGTGGATATTGAACTTTCAGAATCACTTTTAAAATTAACGGAACTTGTGAAAAATGGATGAACTATTCTTGAAATAAATTTTTCATTACGTCGACAAACATTGTACTTGTTAATTTTAAACATTTTATGATTAGTATTTTAAAAATTTATATTTTGAAAACATTTTGCACTATACAGAAAATTTTATATTAACAGTTCTGACGTTTGACGTTTTCAGTTAGAGTCGCCATGGAAAAATATTCCTGATAAAAACTACCCTATCTTTTTTATTGTTTTTTATCTAACTACCTACCAGAATTATCTACGCCTAATACGAATTATAGTTTCAATTTATTGTTTTTTTAAATAATAGAATAGAATAATAATTTAAAAGTTTACTTTAACAAATTCCCAAATAAACATTTGGAAACGGGAACGTGTATTAAATGAGTCATGGAAACGCTATAAAAATATTGGCGTCTCTATGATATCGATTATTCTCGAACTCTTACCCTTATCATTGATTATTAAACTAGTAAACCGATTAAAAAAAATTATATGGGACCATATTCCGTAAGCATTCTAAACTCAAGGGCGTCGAAATTATTCAAATCGGTAAATTCGAGAAATTATGGCTGAACAAACATTGAAAAAAATATAGACACATGTCGAATTGATAACCTCTGTTTTTTTTTGAAGTCGGTTAAAATAGTTTGAACGAATAGCCGCATACCAAATTACTGTACTGTGGTTTTAACAAATAAGTAGATATTAAAAAGGAAAATATGAATTGTTGATAAAATAATTTATCAACAAATTTATATAATACATGAAAGGTTTAAAAACATAAAAAGCGTGTATTAAGATACACCCAGTGTATTATAGTAACGTACGACGAAGCGACAATGATGATAATGTTATTATATTATAACATATTTTAAACTTTCATTTCCTCGAGCGTTCAGTGTATACAGCGTTCAGAATTCAACATCGTAAGATTCTCTTGAACTCTCATCTTCTCTATATTCTGAACTCTACACAACATTATAATATAGCAATATCACGTTCATAGGCTTCTCTGTACTCGCAGAGTCTGTCTTCCCAATTAATCCTTTGTATTTTTATTCCAGGATAAGGTTTAAATAAGGGTCGTTTTCATCTTTAGTTAAAAATAAACTATATTTTCTCATATAAAAAAATATAATGACGTAAACCATACGAACTCATTACATAATATTGATTGTTAATCTAATTGTTAACTAAATAAGATACTGTAAGTAATTTTCTCGCAAATAATTGAAATCATTACATAATGTTTATAATGTAAATTCTATAGTTATCTATCTACTCATTTTTTGGAAGAACAGAATACTAATTCCTAGTTTTATTGTTCCAAAATAAGTAATATAATTATTAGGACTCTTTCACTGATAAACAATTAAATCTTTTAGATTAACACTACGTACAAAATATCGATTATAAAATAACTCTAATTAAATAATATTATTGTATTTGTGTTAGTCGATTTTCTGGGACAAATGGCTTTTGAAATAAAAAACGTTTCGTCGACTGGTGTGTCGACCTCTTCAAGCTTTTATTAATAATCACACACCAGTCGACGAAACGTCGCTAAAAAACTAGTGTATTTTATTTCAAAAGCCATTTGCCCCAGAAGATCGACTAACACAAAATACAATTATACTACATGGAGGGCGAGAAAAGACTCAACAATATTAAAATTAGACAAAAAGAAAGCCCAACTTTGAAAAAATTAAGGGAAAGCTGAATTTTGGTATGAACCTTGATATTGTGGTTCTAAAGAAAATGTCAAGAGTCCCCATCGATCCGAGTGCCGTAAAAATTTTAAGGGGATCAAAGATCACGAAAAATTGTTTTTTGCGAATTTCTCGGTTCCGTTTCATTTTCAGTAAAAAATGGTTATTATAAATCTTGTAGAGAATAAAATTCTCTACAGCTTTTATGTAAACATTTTTTTATTACGATTCATAGTTTTATATATTTAAGTACCCGCGCCTTCCTCCCCCTCGAATCGTACATAACGGAATTATACTGCTTCCTGATGACATAACATAATGATTTGTACTTTTAATTTTAAGTTAAACTGTAATAATAATTATTAGTATTAAATCAGACGACAGGGCCAAAAAATAATAGCTTATGCGTCGCTTGTAACGCAAAGAAGCAAAAAAAACAGACGTTTACTTTTACATTCTCCCGACCTTATTTTTGAGCTTAGAGGGTTCGTTTTTTTTTAATTAAAAATAATGGATGTGTTTAGGCTTGCTACAGGGCACTTTTTAAAAATATTGGAAAGCTTTTTCAGTAGAGCTGACGTAGGTAATGCCAAATAATATTCAGAAGGACATTGTGTGGCCTGAACTCAAAAATTTTACTATTTGGCACTCCAATAGCTTCAACGAATCTATTCTCGGATCAAAAATACGATCGAGAGCATGTAATAAAATTTTAGGCGGCAGAAAGGGGGCTAGACACTTCTTAACTTTAGAATCGTGCTGCTATCATGTTTTATTATAATATTGTACGTATTATGTAATTCGCTTAAGTAGGGAACAATGGCAGATTGTCGAAAGAAAACAATTTGTTTTAAGTATAATAATGATTCCTACTTATTTTTGGTTATCCTGCTTTATAAAATCTATCAAATCTATTTTTGAATATGATATTAAAGGAACATTGTGAGAGAAAAATGTCATGTCAATTCACGAGTATTCGACTATATAAAACGAAGCTGGAATAGTTCAAAGCATCATATTTTGTCTTTGAACATGTGCATTTAAGCGAAAAGGAATCAAAATACAATATTTACATCAATAATATTGGAAATACTATGAAAGTTTCTGAATTTTTATTCCTTAAATTCGCTTACAGGAAGTTAATAAATGCTTTTAAAGGAGATAAAATCAAATGAAAATATTATTTTATCATGAATTCAAAATTCATGAAAATGCTATCTTTAAATCCTACTAATATATTTTACTTAACTATATTAAATTTTATAACAATTGTAAAGTTAATTCTTAAAAAAAATCAAGCAAACTTCAATAATTAGAGAAATGAGAATCATATTATTATGATTCCAAAAATAATAATAAATTATGGATACAGTATATTGCTAAAAAATTACAATAAAAATTTCTATCGTTTACTTTAGTGTTTATAATCGTTGAATATGACCCCCGATAATTAAATCCACCCTCGACTATTTTTTATCGAGTATGATGCTATTGCCAGTTGATATATATTAGAATAACCGATTGATACAAAAACACTCGTTAAGCTAAGGCTGGGCGCTTTTTCGGATATATCGCTAATTTTTTTCGATAGATCAAATTAGTCGATAATTTCGATTGTACTGATATATGGACTCATAAGTTCGGTATTTTAATTTTGTCAGCTTTTAGTTTTTTATTTATTTTTTACTAAAAAGCTAGAAAATATTAAAAATGACCACAAAACACCTAAACGTTTAACAATTCTCGACGTACGTTTCGCCTCATCATTAGGAGATGTTATCATCTCCTGATGATGCCAACATGCAGTTGTAACTACAAAACACCGAGTTTTCATTATTAATTATAATAGTAAATGTGAAGAACTGTTTTTAATTAAAAACAGAAAAGTGGTGATCCTGATGATAATGAAAGAAGACAGATTTGAAATGGCTTAAGGATCCAAAAATAATAAGCAAATACTGTTAATATTGCATTTATTAGCTGACGTTTCGAGAATTATATTCTCATCCTCAGAGCTCTGTATAAAAATTATAAAATTGTGTTAGGAAAAATACTTAAAAAATAATATATAACAAATATTGATTAACTTACCAAATGCCGTCAAACGTGACAGTAAAAATACATTAGCAAAATATACTAGTAAAAAATAATAAATATTGAAAATATTAAAACTATAGTTTTAATATTTTCAATATTTATCATTTTTTATCTTCACACCAAAGATTCCATCACTCTTCATGGAGAAAAAAGTTAGATGATATAATATTATATTAGTTGAATAAGGCGTGAGAGAATAGGTTTTCATTTATACATATTTTTATATTATTGTTTATTCCATGTCTTTAATAATAAATTATAATGAAGTAGTATACAAATGCCTTCATTATTTTAACATTACCCTTTAATACTAGGTATACAGGTATTCACTATTCGGTATAATAACCTACTTATACACGATATTACCCATCGAATGTACTAGGTAACATAATATAACTATACCTATCGATATTTCGATGTATCGGTTAATCAATTCATCAGTGATATATCGGTTCATCATATACCTATCGACTTTACCGATATTTTTTTATTTCGACAACGTCTAATGTTTTTTTTTTTTAATTTTCTCTCATATTGAATTTGTAATTGAAACTTTTGTTTGTGTTAGTCTCTTCAATCGGTATACATGGAACGCTGCCGAAAAAAATTGTTCATATTTGGAATATATACTTGTTTGATTAATAATTTTTTTTTCAATTTTTGATAATTTTTAAATATCGCCCACCCCTTGTGGCCACAGCCAGTATGCCATACACAGTAGCAACTGTAAGTAGACTCGTTCCATTAAAGTCTCTGAAATGGTTAAGGATTAGTTATAAAGTTGTGTTTTACTCACTTTGAATTACACATTGGGAATAAAGTTATACGAAACTGTAGTTATCCTTCTATGTTTTCGTGTAGAAATACATTATTGGTAGTTGGTACCAGTGCCTGGTCGGCAGGCCGTCATCAAACCTAAGGACCTTATTAACCCAACACATACTGTGTCTACTATATGTATCAGCTTTGGGTCACGAAAAGATCACGCTCGATATTGGTAGTATGTAATTGAGGTATTAACCTTCTGAGGACGGATTCATATTACAAAACTGTTCACGTACTTCGAAGCTTCCTTATTATTTCGTCACTTATGTACAAGGTTTATGTTGAGCACAACATTTTTAAATTTAACTGGACACGTCTAGGGCCTCCAATATCGGATCATTCTTTATTCCGAAACTTGTTTCGATATTTGTTTTTCAGTTCCAAAATTCCGGAACTATGCAAACAAACAAAGAAATCAACATTATCGACAAAATTAGGAACAATTGAAATATTATAAACTTAAAAAAACTTATAAGTACTAGAGAGACCATCAATCATTGGTAAAAAAATTATATTACGGCAACTTTCTGGTTGAAAATTTAAGCAAAAATTTATTATTTTTTAATTTTTTCATTAATCCCGGAACTCTGATATTTTTTCCAGTTTCTGATTTGATGTATATGTTACGCTCAAAGATCGAAAACTCTCAGTGAGCGGAAAAATAGCTCACAACGCGTTGTGGTCACAGTAAAACATCCACATGGCGAAATTCGTGTTATGGCTCTAATGAAAACGCGCACGACGCGTTGTGGCAATCACAGAAAGACCAAATAGCGAAATTCGTGTCGTGGCTGACATGCTATTCGATCTCAACGCGTTGTGGCAATGAAGAAAAGCCATGACGCGTATGGAATATTATTTGATTACGACACAAACTACTTTCCGATATGGATCCTACTAGGCCTAGGCTGGAAACGTTTTGGTAGATGTCCTTAGGAAATATTTTTTTATTTTATAAAATCACTGCATAACGTGTTTGTCATTATTAAATATGTTATATAATTATATAAATTAAAATAAAACGATATTTGTTATTTATTGAGATTACTTTATATTTAAAAAAATCAACGTATTAAGTAATAAATTACTGAACACAAAATATTAATCATTTGTAAATTACTTATAATTCACTTAAAATAATTAGGGATTTTAATTTTTTTATGACAATTTAAAATTCTTTCAAGTAATAAAAATATTTAACACAAACATAAATGTTTATTGATCACCAATAATCAACAAAAAACTCGGGTCGCAGTGCCAAACCCTGCCGACAATATAGTGTATTTGCAAATACAGGCCTTGTGGCTTTAATACGTGAACTTAAGTTTGTTTTTGGACAAAATAAAAAATTTAACCCCTTAATACATCCCTTAAAATAATATTTTTTTCTTAATTTCAATATTATTATCAATGCAACCTCTGTACCACATTAAATACACCCTTTCATAAGTAAATCCGTATCAACAAACCAGTGTTTTCATAAAATTTGAAAGTCCGGTCCTGTCGGGCCGATTTTATTAAAATTTTAGCAGCACGTTTTAATCTTTACTAAAGAGTTAAATTTCAATTTTGAAACGATTCTGACAAATTTTTCGGTATTTTTGGGCCCAAAAACTTTTTGGAACCTCTAAATACAACCCTGAAAATGGTCCGATCGGGCCCATTTTAAATAGGCTTCTTGCGGTGATGGGTTCCAATGTGTGTACCAAATTTCGTTTCAATCGATTAAGTCTGTCGAGAGTTATCGTGTACACACATATATATATAAATATATATATAAATATATATATATATATATAAATATATACATACATATATATATAAACATTTCCAAAAATGGTGCCAAATTGTTCAGGAGGCTATGAAACGTCGAGAAATTTTGGTCCGACCCCTAGGTCCCGCCATCCGACCGACGCCAATAGTGTATGTGCCATATTATGGCAAATACACTAACAATGTACTTAAATTAATTATCCAGTTCAAAATATCCAGAATATTTTCAATAATAGGAATTTTTTATATTGTACATTATTTATACTGGATATTTTTTATGTCCGTAATTCCGGAATTGCGAAATCTCGGAAGCCCTAGATACGTCATAACCTTATCGAAATATTTTGAAATAACAATGGTAGCTTTATGTGACCATTTTTAGTTTTATTTATTTTGAAGGTACATTGTAACGTGTAATAAACAGTAGGTCGTCTAAATTATTATAGGTTTAATGATAACAACACAACGTACTGTTTAAGCTAGGCTTCCCGTCAAAACCGACATTTATGCTCGCGAATCTGCGGGAAAACCTAACGTTTACGGGAGCAAAGCCGCGGAAAAAATATAATACAGTAGAGTCCGTTTATTACGACTTCGTTTATAACGACTAACCGTTTTTAGTGATGTAAATGCAAACTCAAGGTAGGTTTCATATAGACGTACTATGAAAGCGTATCCGTATAGTACGACTCCGGTTTAAGCGACCAACTGCTTTTAGCGACCTAATTTTATAATAATTTATAATAATCGTCCGGTTAGAACGACGTGCACAAACAATACCTCGCTCAAGAACAAGTAGATCAAATACTATTACAGTGGTTTAAGCTTCAGCGTAACCGGGGAATACCCGTAAATGGACCTCTGCTTCACAATGCTGTACGAAGTTCAATTATTTGCGAGAAAATTTTCTCGCAAATAATTGAAATTATTACTAGGCATATCCGGCCTATTTTGAGAAAAGCAACATTCATTGTAGTGTTGTTATAAAAATAAAAATAATATTAGCTCTCGCAGTTTGTGGACTTGCGGTGTATTTGTGCTATATATAAGAAAAGATTAAGTGTACGCCATGGGCACCGTGGAGTAACTGGAAAACTTGCCCGACGCGATATTGGGTGTTCCGGGTTCGATTCCCGGCGGTGCATTTAAATTTTTCTTATGTAGCCTTTCTACAATAATTAATAAGGGCATGTTATGACGATTAATATCGTCTGATGTCCTTATGTTAATTTCACTAAAATAGTGAATTTGTACAGTATAGGAAGTAATAACAATATTGATTGTTAATCTAATTGTTAACTACATATTATTATGTACATATAATTTGTAAGTGTTATTATATTTTGTTTTATTTTCATAGAAATTAATCTATTGTACACTATATGTATTAGATAAAAACAAGCTTAAATTATGCGTCCGCTTTGTGCGTCGTCCGGTTAATACGACATAATATCGCCGGTCCCTTGAAAGTCGTTCTAGTGAACAATTTCGCCTGTTCAGATCATTATTATATATTTTTTATGTTTTGCTATAAAAAAATATTGCATAAGATATACATTTAACAGTTAACAATACCAATATTATCCTATATTTAAATTTAAAATTAATAAAATATAGATTACGGTAGAACTAATTGAAACCCTATATGCTTGTGTATAAATATATAGGCAAGTTTAAAACGCAAAATCTACTAATTATATTAACGAGATGCATTTCGTCGAATACGTCGTCCTACAACTTCTATGAAATTTAATAGTTCCATGACCGACTTTGTAGATATATAGGTACACACTACTCGTACACATACCTATAACTATTATCTAATGCATGTATCTACTAGCAGTGACTATGAGTGTAGTGTTTGTCACAAGTAATGAGTATAAAACATAATCCTTCCTCAAAGCCGGAGCAGTTTGTTAACAATATAATAATTACCGTCACAGCCGACTAGCTCCGGCATACATATTATAGTTTTTGTCAACTTCGAGAATTTAACTTTGTTTATATCCTAATGTATGCGTGGACCGTTGATAAACGTTAAAGTAGTATTCAAATTCGACGAAGCAAGGGCGTGGCTTCGTCTGTACAAAAATATTTTTAACAATTTAATGGCCAAATGATTCAGTTAAATTTTAAAAAAACTAGTTTTAGTAAAGCACACTAATGGCCGGTTTATCTTCAATTTTAATCACACTGTTAAATTTTGATTGCTACGTGTTCATTGGTTGCTGCGTTTCGTTACCATAGCAACCCGTCATTTAACAGTGATAAAAAACAGCGTGATTAAAATGTACGATAAAGCGGTCATCAGAGTACTGTGGTTGGAAACTATAAAAAACAATTTTATTATTGAAAGTAAATGCTCCGATCTTCAGCAAAAACTAAGCAGTTTAGTTTTTTCTGAATATGGGAGCATAGCTCTCGAAACGTGCAATGTACATTCAACAATAATATTGTTGTGGTTAAGAAGTGACTAAATTATTGTTTTTTTATGTAAGTAGTACGTATCTAGCTTCTTATATTAATAATTTAACTATCTTAACTGTCGTAGAACAAATAAAAAGATTATTTTACAATCGGTGTATCGATAATAAGCCTCTAAATGACTTCTATTTTTTTATCATTGGAATGGACTCTGTCTAACTTAAATAATGCCGTTGGATTTTTTTTGATCTAGCACTTAAAACGGCTTCACAATTTTTTTTTTAAATTGGTTAAATAAATATTTTCCTTTTAAGAGGCTGATGTCATTGGCGCCAATCATCACGACCTACTAACAACTATAATAATACATTATCTATGTCATTCTGGCGGCGCGAAATCATGAGTGTACATAACGAACATAGGTCATACTTAGGCGTCCTTGTTAAATAGACAAGCGACTATAGGCCCTGCATTCAGGGTCCATTCTGATTAATCGAATACCCCATCTTGATGTAGTTTGACACACACACACACCTAAACAAACATAACAACTAACTAGTGAACTCTGTATACTAATATTGATAGTTGATAGCGATTAAAAAATGGTTTTTGTATGTGGAGAATGTTTAAATACATATTCTTCAAGTCAGGCATTAATGTTCACAAAATTAGAATGAAAACTTCAGGTAAGGCTTGTAATCTAATTCTTTCTATAAAAGTCGATCAATTTTCTGACATTTCAAAATAAAAGTTAATTAAAATTTATTTTTTCATTCCAAATTCTCAAGAACACTGTTACTGTATAAATTTTGGACATCCTAGGTATAATATCTCAAATAATAATATTAAATTAGGTTTTATTTTGAAATGTCAAAAAATGGATCGACTTTTATAGAAAGAATTAGATTACAAGCCTTACCTGAAGTTTTCATTCTAATTTTGTGAACATTTATGCCTGACTTGAAGAATATATATTTAAACATTCTCCACATACAAAAACCATTTTTAATCGCTGTCAACAATCAATATTAGTATACAGAAATCACTAGTTAGTTGTTACGTTTGTTTAGGTGTGTGTGTGTGTGTGTCAAACGACATCAAGATGGGGTATTCGATCAATCAGAATGGACCCTGACTGCAGGGCCTAGTCGCATGTGTTAAACAGAGTACCAATATTACAATATTATATTTGCAGAAAAACGCGCTTAGCGCCGATGACATAAGCAGGTATTACAATTTAAAAATTTGAATCTTCGTAAATACGTAACATATATTGAAATGAAATAAACGCCATTGTGTTGGTGGCAATGATTTCTAATAAGAAACAGTCATATATTAATTTTTTACAGCCTTATTTCACAACATCTATATATATAAAACAGTTCCGTTACTGACTGACTGACTGACTGATTGACTGACAGACAACGCCCAGGTCAAACCGCTGAAGATATAAACTTGAAATTTGGACAGTAGGTTACTTTTGTGACGTAGGCACCCACTAAGAAAGGATTTTTTGAAATTCAACCCCTAAGGGGGTTAAATAGGGGATGAAAGTTTGTATGGAAATTCGTCATTTTTGAAGTTAGAAGCATGAAATTTTGCACAGAAGTTTCTTATATAACGTAGGTGTGCACTAAGAAAATTTTTTTTGAAAATTCATCCCCTAAGGGGGCTAAAAAGGGGATGAAAGTTGGAATGGAAGTTCGTCATTTTTGAAGTTAGAAGCATGACATTTTGCACAGGAGTTCCTTATATTACGTAGGTGAGCAATAAGAAAGGATTTTTCGAAATTCAACCCCCGACGGGGTTAAATAGGGGATGAACGTTTGTATGGAAATTCGTAATTTTTGAAGTTAGAAGCATGAAATTTTGCACAAAAGTTTCTTATACAGTGTGTCCACAGACTCATCCTCAACATGGGGATCTCCGTTGTTATGGGACATAGAGATTTGGTTAAATGAGACAAAATGTGCAGAATCTCCAGTACTACTACCCTGCGTAGTCAAACTTTCCATATTTTGCTTGGTTCGCGACCGACAGTTGAAAAACGAGATTTACCCATTTTCGTTTTTTGTTTATAACTCGCTTATTAAGTAAGTTAGAAAAAAAATATTTTCACTTTCTTAAGGCCTTTTTTTATGAAGATTTCAAATCTCTTTTCATATTTTTATTTACTTTTATAGTTTTAGAGATACTTGTATTAACTTTGTTTTTTTAAATACACGTCAAAGATGGCCATGACACCATTCGAAAGAGATTTTTTTTCTCTTTAATTTGATATCAAGGTTGATGGATTTATTTTCAAAAATAACAGAGTTATACGTAAAACACTGATTTTTGATAGTAGGCTATGCTAAATTAATTGATAAAACAACAGAAAGCTTAGCAAACAGTTGAAATTCGCGTTGGCTTAGTAAACGACTGTTTTGTTTTAGCTGTCAAAGTGTAGTTTGTTGCTATTTTGTCAGTTTACTAAGTGATTTATTAAATTTACTTTTGTTATCATGGAACCATTTTGTAACAATGAAAAATAAGCGATTTTCAACAATTGATCGTAAAGCAGTAGTTTTGTCTACTTCACTTATTCGCGTTGACTTAGTAAACGGCTTTTTAAATGATCCATAGTTTATTAAATTTACTCGTAAGTTTCTGTAAATAGACGAATGAGGTTGTCTTCGTTCTGAATACTGATCGGAATACATTTCTGCAGCTCTGGTTGAATTTTTGTGACATAGAATGTAATAAGATAACATATCAAATTTTTCATTGTTACAAAATGGTTCCATGATAACAAAAGTAAATTTAATAAATCACTTAGTAAACTGACAAATTAGCAACAAACTACACTTTGACAGCTAAAACAAAACAGTCGTTTACTAAGCCAACGCGAATTTCAACTGTTTGCTAAGCCTTCTGTTGTTTTATCAATAAATTTAGCATAGCCTACTATTAAAAATCAGTGTTTTACGTATAACTCTGTTATTTTTGAAAATAAATCCATCAACCCTCATATCAAATTAAAGAGAAAAAAAATCTCTTTCGAATGGTGTCATGGCCATCTTTGACGTGTATTTAAAAAAACAAAGTTAATACAAGAATCTCTAAAACTATAAAAGTAAATAAAAATATGAAAAGAGATTTGAAATCTTCATAAAAAAGGGCCTTAAGAAAGTGAAAATATTTTTTTTCTAACTTACTTAATAAGCGAGTTATAAACAAAAAACGAAAATGGGTAAATCTCGTTTTTCAACTGTCGGTCGCGAACCAAGCAAAATATGGAAAGTATGACTACGCAGGGTAGTAGTACTGGAGATTCTGCACATTTTGTCTCATTTAACCAAATCTCTATCTCCCATAACAACGGAGATCCCCATGTTGAGGATAAGTCTGTGGACACACTGTATAACGTAGGTGAGCACTAAGAAATTTTTTTTTGAAAATTCATTCCCTAAGGGGGCTAAAAAGGGGATGAAAGTTTGCATGGAAGTTCGTCATTTTTGAAGTTAGAAGCATGACATTTTGCATAGGAGTTCCTTATATTACGTAGGTAAGCAATAAGAAAGGATTTTTGAAAATTCATCCCCTAAGGGGGCTAAATAGGGGATGAAAGTTCGTATGGAAATTCGTCATTTTTGAAGGGATCTGGATGAAATTTGGCACAGAGATAGATTATAGTCTGGAATCGCACATAGGCTACTTTTTATCCCGGAAAAATGTACGGTTCCCGTGGGATAGTTTTGTTTTTGTTTTTCACAGAGCAAGGGATCGACATGATTTTTTGCATAGTGGTAGTTTAGGGGTCAGAGAATGTTATAGGCTACTTTTTATCCCGGAAAAATGTACGGTTCCCGTGGGATAGTTTTGTTTTTGTTTTTCACAGAGCAAGGGATCGACATGATTTTTTGCATAGTGGTAGTTTAGGGGTCAGATAATGTTATAGGCTACTTTTTATCCCGGAAAAATGTACGGTTCTCGTGGGATAGATTTGTTTTTGTTTTATCTTTAGAACTACTAAACCGATTTTAAAAATTCTTTCACTAATAGAAAGCTACGCAGGGGGGCAGATTCTCGCGGCGGGATAACGAATTAGGGGGAAGATTCACGCGGGGGATAACAAATTAGAGGGGAAGATTCTAGCGGGGGGATAACAAATTCGGGGGAAGATTCACGCGGGGGGATAACAAATTTAGGGGGGAGATTCTCGCGGGGGTTAACAAATGTAATGTATTATTAATATTCGAGCGAACGAGCGAAGCGAGTGAGTAATGTATTAATAAAATTCGAGCGAACGAGCGAAGCGAGTAAGTATTGTATTATTAATATTCAAACGAACAAGCGAAGCGAGTGAGTCATGTATTAATAAAATTCGAGCGAACGAGCGAAGCGAGTGAGTTATGTATATTAATAATAATCAAGCGAACGAGCGAAGAAGGAATTAATAATATTCAAACGGACGAGCGAAGCAAGTGTCTAATGTATTAATAAAATCCGAGCGAACGAGCGAAGCGAATGAGTTATGTATTATAAAATTCGAGCGAATAAACACGACCAACCCGGCTTCGCTTCGCAGGAGTAGAATTTTTCGCGGGGGGATAATAAATTGTAATCGTAAAATACGTGGGCGAAGCCACGGGTAACGGCTAGTCATTCTATATAATAATTAATTGCATTGAAATTTAATCTATTTTTGTGATTGATCAAGTGTCAGGCGCGATGTAAATTATTGATGTAAAGCCAGCTTTAATCATTCAATTGTCATCAATTATGTCACGTTAACCGATAAGTACGTTTAGAATATAATTTATGAAATTTAGATTGTTCTAAATTATATATTGTTCTAAATTATAAATGTATTAAATTCTTGCTACTACAGCTGGTAAATATTATAATTTAATAGAGGACAGTATGGCTCAGTTGGTAGCGTCGCGGCCTCTGAATCAGACTGTCGTGGGTTCGAATCCCACCTCTGCTTATGGATGTTTTGTGATGTTATTTAGTTTTTAAGTAATATATTATGATATTTGTTATATTTAAGACGCTAATGACCTAAGTTGTCGACGCGTCTATAATCCACAATAAATAAAAAAAATAAATAAATATAATTTAATATGGAAAAAAGTTTTCAGAGGACTGTAGGATCAAAAATAATCAGTTAAAAATGAATTTTTACTCGCAACGTTTCGTGATCTATTGTTACTTCCTGAGTCTCTACGAAAGCCAGAAAGCTAGGATATTAATATTATTATTGTAAAAGATAATTTATGAACAAGAAAATATATTTTTTAAACTCACCGATACAGCATGAAGAATATATCTGTAAAAGAAAAATTATATGTATTAATAAATTTCACAAAAATATTTCTCTCTCACCATCGCAATACTATGAATTTTAGTAGTCTAAAAATATTTAGAATTAGCAACACTTTTTTCATTTGTTTATCATGGTTTAAATTATAAATACGAAAATACGTTATAATGTTGATAGTTTCGACAAATTGCGATTTAATAAGGGGATGCACGTCTAACCACTGTTTACAGATTTCAGGCGTTCTTAAAAATCGATATATTTTTGAATAAAAGTATGATAACATTAATGAATTTTATCAAGGCAAATTTGTCTTGATAAAATAGAAAAAATTTAATTAAAAAATGGATATTTCATCCTAGATTCACCCGTGATATTAGTTTTCGCATGTGAGAAGGTACATCTCTTTAGTGCATTTAAGTCAGCTCTCGCCTCTCGCATGTAGTGATATTTCAGTGACAAATTGCTTTATAAGCAAAGAATTGATTGTTTAAAAACGTGTCACCGCGAATGTGGAAGTTTCGGGTTAGAGTCCCGACGGTGACATAGGTTTGAAAAATGAATTTTTTCAATGTTACATAATATTGTTACGTCATTTTCGATGGATGTTTCAAAACACTATTGCAAACTTAAGCATTCATTTGTATACATTGTATCAAATTAAAGCTGTGCATAGGCCGTTCTGTGTGTAAGACAGAGATCGATATATAAAGTATTAAGAGATAATAATCACTAAGGGAAGTTACTGTGGTTACTGTAAATAAATAATATTTATACAACCTAATAACGTCATCTTTGTTTTTTCGCTCCTTCTAAGCTGTAAAAATGTAAATCTTTTACCAGTTTACCAACTAAAGCAACTAATTAACCACAATATTAATTCGTAATATTATTTATGTCTGGTACAAAAGTTTTAACAATTATTTTATTAATTATTTTATTAAGTGTTTGAAAAGACCTCCACGTTCTGCTAGACAATATCCTAATCGATTACAAAAATTTCCCCTCACATTGGCTAACATTTGATGGTTAACGAACTGACATGCATTAGAAATTTTGAAAGGCAGCTACAAATAATTTTATTATGTCGGCAGTTGAATTACCACCATAAAACCATTTAATTATTTGGATTTTTTCCCAAACAGTTTAAATTGCCATTTTATCAATAATTTCAGTAGTGACTATTTTTACTGCAGAAAACAACGATGACGCTATCAGGTTGTTCGGTATTATTTATTTATAGTAACCATAGTAACTTCCTATATTAGCGATCATTTATCTCATTCTTACTTATTGCTTTATGTATCAATCTCTGTCTTACACACAGAATGCCCTATGTACAGGTTTAATTTGATACAATCTGTATATTATTTTAATGTTTGATAAGTAGATATTATTATAAAAATAAATAAATCTTAATTTATAATATATTCATGGATTTAATTCGATTTGCATCCGGGCAAAGCCGGGTCGGGCAGCTATAGTAAAATAAAAAAGGATTTCCTGGGCTCAATATATTTAGTAACATGACGTGTATGATTTTTTAAATTAGAAATTAGGATTCTCGTATAAGGCATGTTTCTTTACATACAATAGCTATATCCTTTCATCCACTCCTCTAACGTTAAGTTCAGTAATTGAAGCTCATATTCCTGCTCGGCAAGGATCATGAATGCGTGCTGTGGTTCAGCCTCATGAGTTTCACCGAGCGCACATTTGGCATCTATTCTTATCCTCACTAGTGTAGACGATTCACCACACCGCCATACGTACATGTATACGCATGTACGGTGCTTAGGTAACTACGCAGTTTCCTTATTTGCTTTACACGCATTTTCTTTGCCGTTTTCGCTAACCGTTCAGACAGAATTTTTTTACAAGGATTTTATTTCATGTGTTTAGTAATGTAATAGTTTTACATTTAACTTGGTAATTGACGAAATAACAAATACAAGTAATATAACTGGAGAAGTACAGAAAACACTAACGGCCGTATTCATAGTTAACCCTTAAGTAGTAAGGGACACTTAACTCTACCCTCAAATCGAATATGCGTTTCATAGTCAAAATTGACATCTGTAAGGGCCCTTACATCACTCTCACCTTAAGGGTGGGTAGTATGTCCCTTAAGTTGTGAAAAAGTATGTACGACTTTATTTAGACAAAGAAGCAAATAGACGTAGGTAATAATTATTATTATTCTGCTAACCTAACCTGCATTCTTTGTGTAAACAGCATACTATTACGTTAAATAAAGATTATAAAATGGACGTTTGACGTCTGACGAATTGTACGATAGTAGTGATGAAAGTAGAACGTTTAAAAAGGAGATATATACGCGATCTTGAAAATTCTTTTGAATTTTACGAAGAAAATGAATTTTCGAAAAGATATCGATTCAGCAAAGAAGTTGTAATAGATATATTGTTAACCGTTGATATTCTATCGTTTGACAAAAATTAATAATCGTGGTTAATCGTGGCTAAAAACACGCATTTATATCAAAAATGACAACTAAACACAATCGGTCTGCAGTATGACCAACTGTTCTAAAGGAAAAAATCATGGAGGTTTACTATAATTCTTCCCTCACTTAAGGAAATGACTATGAAATGCTCCTTTGATTAAGGTGCCCTCAGCACTCAAGCGACCCTCAGCGAAGGGACCCTTATCACTTACCTTAAGGGTTAACTATGAATATGGACATAAGAGCGATGACATACACAGCGGTTTCACAGCGGTTTGCGCCGAATCGCCGCCTGGGGCGGCTGCCGGAGCGGCACGTATGTTAGTGTTTTTCGATGGTGCAAAACACACACAGCAGTGATAATCGCCTGCCGCCTGAGCGCCGCCTTGATACATATCGTCTCCCCACAAGAACCGCGCGCGGTTTTGTTGCTCTAATGGAGCTTGTTTACATTGTTTCGTATAAGCGCTGCCACACACATCGGTTTTTATAATGCGTTGACAACACTGTGTGTGTCATGTAGAGGCGGCAAATCGGCGCAGAACCGCTGTGTGTGTCAACGCTCTAATAAGGCGCTGCACTGACAGACAATTTTTATGATTTCAATAGAATTATCGCTAGGCACTTGGTAGAACATGATTGAATAAAATAAAAAAAAAAAAATTTTTTTTGACAATTTTTAATCGGCCGACCAATTGTTACATGAGTGACTAACAAGCGTTCTTATGAACATGTGATAATCTGCAGCTGTTAAATCGGTCAATAGTTTGTGAATTATTTAGTTGGGTTTGTGTGTGCTGACAAATAATTGCACAATAAATTGCTTATCAGCAAGGAGGGACAATTTTTTTTAGTTAAATGTACATCAAAAGGAAATTTGGTAGGAAATATTGCATTCATAATAATTATTTCATATACTAGCATTTTTTAGCAAACTTATCGGATTTTCATCATAACATACCAGATACTTTCTCTTAGTTTGTCTCAGGGAATCTTAACTACCATTTTTTTGGTTTACGTACTTCATATAGCAATAATAAAGAAAAAATCCAATTCTATGTGGAATTGTTACATGACAAACAATTTTAATTAAGTTTGTCAATATTGTTATAACGGTACGGTACGGAACCCTCACGGCGCGAGTCCTATCCAGACTTGTTCGTCTTTTTGTTGGTTAAAAAGCATGTGAACGGCAAGTAAGTTCGTATATCGGAATCGCTTTAAAAAGATATTTACTTATATTTGAATTTTTAATTATCATATTGCCACGGTTTTTATTAACATGGTACCGGGAACTTGTACACTGGGCCGTGACTTATTCAAAAATCTGAAATGGGGGAAGCATCGAAAAAGGTGACAATTATGGTAACTCCTGCAGTTAAAAATAAAATATAATATATATAATATTATATAACAGCACATACAATATATTGGCGTAATATTAATATCATCAAAAATACATAATATTATTTTTTTAGAATCCAAAAGTAAACTTTTTATAAGTGTGCACTTCATTTTTTCACTACTTATTTTTTTTTTCAATAAAAAGTCGGAAACATTAAAATAACAAAAAAATTACCGTAAGTTTCAAAGTGTTCTACTTCTACAAACTTTCTTCGTGCATTGAATATTGTGCAGGATGTATTTAATTCAGTCCAGAGTTTGTGCTGAGAAACGCTACCTTTTGTAATAATATATACCCGCATTGTATTTATTATGATTTATGCAGTTATTTGTTTTTGAGCTTTAGTTTAACTTGACACCTGTTTTCGTCTATATTCGTATCCGTTTTGGGGAGCTCGGAAACAGGCGGTTGCAGGTTGGCTATGCTAATCTTGTTAGTTAGTATGACACGTATAATTGATGGTACGGTTCAAAACTATGAACAGACATAAATTCAAGAGATAGACTCAGAGATAGGTATACTTTATTTTATTTGGAAAACAAAACAAAAACAGACAAAATGTGCTTCAACCCTAGGATTATTAACACTACTAAATATACAATTCATAAAGTAAGTACCTACAATAGGGTATACTTATTAAACTTGTAGTTCGCTTGATGATTTTAAATAATACTGCAAATCTTGATCAGAAAATGCCGCTTAGTATATTTATTTTTCAGAGTGTAAATTTTAAGATAGAAACAGACTGACATTCCATGCAAGATACCATTTTTCAAGATGACGGCCAAAAATATCAAATCTATCTAGATTTCATCCAATTGTGAACTTTTTTTGTAATTATTTTTTCTTAGATCGGTCGATCTACATATTTTATTATGAAAGGTAATACTCCGTATTTAAATATAAAATTTAAAAAAGAAAAACACGGTCACTCGGAGTTAAATAAAAATTTATTAACTATAGCAACTAAAATTAAACTAGCTTTCGACCTGCATTAGGATCAAACTGACCTCATCGCACAGTAGGTAATATTTCAACTCAGTTGAATATTTTATATTATAGTAACCTTCATATAGTAATAAAAATTTTAGTTTTAAGAAAACATCCTAGTTTGTTTATTATAGTCTAGTTTTGACTATTAACCTCGTCTTTTGCGTCCAACTGAAAGGCGACCTAATGTCTTGCGTCTAAATTTCTCCGCGTCCTTTTGTCGTAGAACCATATATAAACACAACTTAATTATTTCCAAATAAAACCAGAAACATGACTTAAAAACTATAAATATCTTTTCGCTGTTTTTCAGGCCTTTATGTGTATCCTACAGCAAAATAATTCAAATAATTTCTCAAAATTGACAATAAACACGGACATAAGAGATGCTGTTTTAGAATACATGACTGTAACTCAACCTCAAGGCATTTTGTTTATTTTGGAAATTCTAAATAGTTATCAACCATATATCAGTTTAATAGCACCCTACCGCGGTAATATTAAAGCTGCATTCTCTAGGTTGCCGGTTTGTTAACAATAATTATACGCCTATAATATGGAAGCTTTACAAGGCTGTAAGCTCCAGCTATATAATATGGTCCTCTAGAGTTACCCTGCTTAATTTTGAACTATAGTATAACAATTCAGTAAAAGAAAATATCATTTTTATATTATTGAGTTAACTAGGTATTTGATACCTAGGGGCCTTTTTTTTGCACCGCCATTATTATATTTGAATGGTCATTTTTATAACTAGATCTATAAAAACTTATAATAAATGTGAAGGAAAGTTAATATATAATCATAAAAATTTCTAACTTGCATTTCTCATTAACTATTTTTATGCCCAATAATTAAAAAAAATGCATTTTCAAATATTTAATAGGTACACCTATATTTTTTTATTTATTTATTATAAATTATAGACGCGTCGACAGCTTAGGTCATTAGCGTCTTGTAATATACCTATAGTCTATAGATATTATTTTAAGGTACATTCCACCTTCAATTCTTCCTCTATCTCCTCTAGTAGATCGATAAATTTAGGTGCAAGAAAAGTTCTCGACGAACTCAGGCCTACAAGGGCCCATTGTGCCACATCTAAACTAGGTTCCGAATCATGGGTCCTCGTGAGAAGGCACTCAGTCCATTCGTGATGGACCTGATTAATCTTTTGGTACCCAATTGATTGATAGCCAAGGGCTAGAGTCTAAGGTATATTTGCGCTCTCTGTTATTGTTGGGGTATGTACTCGAACAGTTCTGATCCTTCAGAGAAGGCAATGGCAATCAGTCCTTTCAAGATCAACCCCCCCCCCTCCCCGATCATTGGTTCCCAGAGGATAAGCCATCTCCTCTATAGTAAACAGGAGTCAAATTATTTATTTTTTTCAATTTTGAATAAACATGAAATAAAAGTATGGTATTTTGTAATAGTTGAGTCCATCACTGAAACCTCTGTATAATAATTACATAATAGTACAAACTAGAAAACATAAACACTATATGGACATTAATAATAGTTATAATGTTTAGGTAATTATGTACATAAGTCTCAAAACACATTAAATGTTAATTTATGTGTGCAATTACATCGTTTAATTAACTAAATTTTACTAAATTAAATGCTCATATATACATGTTTAAACATAGACTCATTTTATACGCGATCGAGAAGGCATCTAAAGACGCTTGCAAGCTTGATTATTTCCGGTTGCGATTATCGTTATTGTATTTTAGGGATCATCGAACTATTACGAACAGATACGATTAAGCCGATGATAGCATAATATTGGTAGTCTAAGCACAAATTGGTTAAAGGGTGTGAGACGTGTAGGTAATACTCATTGCGTTCTTATATAGGGTGAGTGGCTCAAATTCGAACTTTATAATACACGATACCTATTCTTCGAAATACTAAAGGTTACAATGTTGCCTGTACTTTATGACCAATGTTGACGTTATAATACATTTACCTTGTTCCAGATTTTTCCGATTAATACTTTAAGAATAAAATATGGTGTGGGACAAGTAATTTTCACAGTTTTTCATATTTTTAAAAGAAATTTAATCAAGTAATAAAAAAAATATAACTATTTTCTATTAGACACCCCACTCGATGGGATTGGATTTATTTCATTTTTTAATAACATGTTTGATCTCCAATTATTACCCATAATTATCCTAATTATTTATCCATATCTAACCCACAGCATTTGGCCATAACAAACTTTAACTGTGCCAAATTTTAAATCTCTAACGTATACCGTTTGGCTCTGGGAGCTTGTGATAGACATACGGACGGACAGCCCTCGGAGTGAGACCATAGGTATTCCGTTTTAACAATTTTGGTACGTAACATTAATAAAGAGAAAATATACACATATTGTTGAAAATAAATTAAACTGTATTAACAAGTTTTTTAAATAACTGTTTTCTTTTTGTGACTCTGCTTTTTAATAATATGTAAGTAGCAAAAAATATGTTATATGTTACCGGTGTTATGATGTTGAATGTGAGCTGAATTAAAATGTAAATTGAAATAAAGGACATAATAGTGTTACTATATTTTATAAATGAACCTGTTTCTTATTTTCGTTTTCAACCAGTTCCAAATAATTTACATATTCATTCCTTGTAAATTTAACAGACAATAGATCATTAATGTGAATAAATGGTCACTCCTGTTGAATTGGTAGGGAGAAAAGTTTACGGTTTGTTAAACTTTTGTCGTACACTTTAAGGCGTCCGCACACATGATACTTTTTGTATCGAAAACGCGCGATTTAGCAATTCGATCGCGACTGCATCGCGATTTGAAAATTACTCAGCTACTCGAAATTTCTCGTTCAATCCCGCGATTTGGTAACAGCATGACGATTTAATCGCACTTTCGGTCGAAGTAATGATCAATGTGTTTGTTTCGCATTCGCCCGACTGCGCGTGAAGAGTACAATCTCATCGGAATTCATGGCATGGGGAAGCTCGAGCCCCGCGAGCAAGTGTGTTTTCGACGATCGCGCGATCGCGGTACATCAATTTCAGAGAAGAGTGTGCGGGCTTAAGTTAACTTTACACGATCCTCTTTTTCGTGCAGAAAATATCATGCGCCATTTCATGCATTTGCGCATGCAATACCAAGCAAACGACGCATCTCTTTTCGTTATAGTATTTACACGTAGAATTCGTTGCACGTGAAAATTGTCTATATGATTCAATAAATTCCAGAACTTTTTCATTATTCAACTCCATTTTACTAAACATTTAACATTTTACTAAACAAACTCGGGACACACTTGCGTCATCTTGCCTCTCAGTAAAACGTCTCGTGCGTATAAATTGACGCATGTAGACAGACATTGAAAACAGTGGCGGCTCGTGCCTGTTTAGACAAGTGGTGCCAAAACGAAGGTCAAAATAGAAAAGAAGTACCTATAAAACATAGAAAATAACTTACCTAGTGACTATCCACGCAACTGTCTATGTTTGACTAAACAAGTACACACTGGCACAAAGTGCAACAATAGAAATCCGAAAAAAAACAGTTTAATAAAGTTCAAGACCTCTACACATTTCTGGCAAAATAATAAAATAAAAAATATATTTTACGCAACACATAAATTATGACGTAAAGTTTCCGATAAATAAAGTCCATCTTTCTTTCCTTATTTCTGGTAAATTTTTCAATTACTTTATTATTAAAATTGTCAATTCCACTAACAAAATGTTTTTAATTGTTTTTATCATAATTATTTTTATTGAATTTGCGACAGCGAGATTTTGTTGTCCACTTCCACTTTGTTTTTCAATTTTTAAATCAGGTAATGGCCGCCCTAATTCTTTTATTTGAAGTTTTTCCTCTAAAGAGAGCGCACTAAAAGAGATTTTTAAAAAATTCACCTTGTTTGTGGTCATAGCGGCGAATAGTTATCAATAATGTCCAATAGATATACAAAACAAACTAAGGAAATTAAGAGTTAAGACGATACTGTCAGTAGTCACACAAATCACACACTACAAAGCTACACACACTAAAAAAAATGTTGACAAAGCAAACCGTCAAATAATAAAACAAAATTGTTATCAACAATAACATTTAACCGAAACAACAATGCGTATAAATTCCAACAATGACCAAACAGAATATCGCCAATAATGTGCCTGGCACACATTTCATTTAGATTTAGCATTACAGCATATAGAGAAATCATGAGTCATAGTTCTATCTCTCTTGCTCACATATAAGGACCGTAAGGTATGCTTTGTTTACACCGTGCCTATTATTAAATGGCACAGGTTACTGATCGCGTGGTGAAAATGTTTTAGGAAATTTGTGCGATTTAGGCTGAACTCTGCTGTACGGACGATCGATAATTTTATAAATTGATTAAAAAAAGTATCCGAAATGTTACAATTACCACAAAACACCAAACCATAACAAACACTCTCGACGTACGTTTCGCCAACCAAGTTGGCATCATCAGAGTTTTAATCATCTCCTGATGATGCCAACTTGGTTGGCGAAACGTACGTCGAGAGTGTTTGTTATGGTTTGGTGTTTTGTGGTAATTGTAACATTTCGTATCTTTACACCAAAGGTTCCACCATTTTTTATTGTTAAAAAAAGTATATTAATAAAAATATTAACAAAAAATATTTTTAGAGAAAATTGAAAAATTAGGGGTAGTGCCATGGCACTGTGGCACTACCCCACGAGCCGCCACTGATTGAAAATGCATTACAAGAGGCATCGTGTAAAAATAGCATTACACTTTTAGTGGCTGCATCTGACAATCTCTAAGCTAAAATCGTGCTACAAAAAGTAGCATGACGTGTGTGTTGGCCCTTATTAATGAATTTCCGGGCCAAATAATAATTTAAATCGCACGAAAATTGTTTCAGTTAGAGCGAAAATGAACGCAAGTGTAAATATTAAATACATACTGTGAAGCTATGCTCAAATGCAAATTGTATTTAGTAATTACATTTAAATGTAAACAAAAATTAGTAGATAATCAGTACATCATACAAAACTGAATAATATATCTGTGGTCGGTAGACAAAACGGCTTAAGTAAAAAAAAATGGGTGTGTGCTTATGACCACACGACAGAAGTAAATATTTCAGATTTTCTAATTTTTGGTGTCATCTATTATAGCGCATTTATGAACTAAAAATAATTTATTACTAAAATACCAAAATTGTATTTTTAATTAGTTCCACCTTGGTTTCAAAAAAATTATAATTATTGTCAAAGAAACAATATAACAAAAATAAAAAAATATATAAATAAATATCATGTAGAATTTAGAAAAGAAAAAAAAATGACAAAAATTCTACGCTGCCATCAGGTCTCGAACCCAGGTTCCTATATGCTAGAACGCAACGACTAAACCAACTTAGCTATGGCTGGCCAGTGTTTACACGGTCGTTTTTATGATATAAGTAGGTTGCGAATTCTTACGGAAGTAGTTCGGACGCTTCACCTTTTTTCAGTACCCAGGCAAAAAAAAAGTGCATAACGCGCCTAAGGAAATATTTACTTCAGAAAAATTCATCGCCGTCAAGCACATGTCTGAACAAATTTTATTCAACGTAACGTTCGCGTAGCTTGTTCTGTTTTTAATTTTTGTGTTGTTTAGAACGATGTGATTTTCTTAAAAGTTTATAAAAATTGTAATTAAAACCATGATTATTTAATACTGCTTGTTTGGATGACATTTAATGAGTTTCAAAACAATTTTATTTGATGTATTTAATTTTCTGTTATATACGACAATAGTTGAATTAATCGTTTATAATATCTAGACACATGACAATGTGTCAGCCAAGTTAGGCACACACTGCTGTGTCTATATTTACACGAACCATTTCGAATCGAAAATAGACCGTGGTGAAAAACCTAGACCATTTCTAGGTGACTTAGAAACTAGAAATTTGGCAACTAGAAATTTTTCGCAAGGGGAAATTTTTTCGCAGGGATGATAATTCCTGTGGGATAGTAACTTTACAAAAAGTGTTGATATCCCCCCAAAAACATAAATGTGAAAAATGGGCCAAATTCGGTATAAAGAACAGCTTCTCCGAAAAGAGAATTGAGATCTAACGGTGCCAAATTTTCACTTGGCAAGTTTTTATGTGTATAATATAAATAAATGAATCGTTTGTGAAAACTTGCCAAGTAAAAACTTGGCACACAGTTAGATCTCAATTCTTTTTTCGGAGAAGCTGTTCTTTATACCGAACATGGTCTCTTTTTCACATTTATATTTTTGGTGGGATAACTTGTTTTTCATTGTCTTTTACTAGAGCTTTGAAGATAAGAGTAAATTTCCCAAAACGTTAGCAACAAATGCAGTTTTGAACATCAGCATTTCTATTTATTAGTCCTTAATTAAGCAAAAAACGATTTTCTTGGATATTTCAGATTAGAATTAGATGAAATGTTTTATGAAAGAAAAAAACAGCAAACATTTCCTTGAGAGATCTCTACAACAAAATTTAATAGTACCTGATATTAGATAAATTGTGTTAAAAGGATTAAAACAGCACTAAAGATTTCTTATAAAATGTTTTCCGACCGTATAAATCTCTTAAAAATAAAAGTAATTACAGTGTAAAACTTTTAAAAGGTCATTTATATTTTTATATTATGAACTATAAAATAAAATGTGAAAATCCACTTAGGTAATATCTGCAGAACAAATAGAAGTTGAAAGTGAAAACCAACATGCAAAAAAAGGGAATAAAATCACGTAACCAAATTAATCAAAGCAAGCATGAAGTTTGTACATGAAGTGAACATAGCAGGTGCCGCTGTCGGTTGGAAGCGTCGCGGTGCTGCAGGATAAAGAGAGCGTCGGTCGGTTGATCGTCCTTCATTCGCACTCTCCAAAACCAAAGTTACAACCCTTTAATAAAGGCGAGAAAGTGAAAAATTGCGTTAGAACATAATGACACATCCGATGCCGCGTTTCAACTCACGACTATCGTTCAAAATCACTGCAAATAGGATTCGTTCATACAATTTATTTGAAAATATTGTTTGGTGAAGCGTCAGAAAAATAAGGCATATTTTTAACTTTTCAAAATTGAAAAGAGAAAGAAAATCTCTGGAACTCTGGAACTCTGAGCAAGCGTCGAAACTAAATTCTTTCACAGAACACCAAATAGTTCCCAATATTCAATCAATATTAAAAATATAACAGAAAAATGCAAGGTTAGGCGGCCTAGAAATGGAGGTTCTAAAATCGAAATCAATAAGACCAAATTTTCGATTACGAAATAGGAGGAATATTAAATAGGTACCTATTTATTTTTAATTTTTAATTTAAACTTTCAAAATATTATTGCCTTAAAATCTAATTAATATATTGCCTGTGTTCTCAGATCTGAATCTAAGATTATTGAGGTTTTGCAATATATTATTATGTCTCAGATCTGAATCTAAGATTATTGAGGTTTTTGCAATATATTATTATGTACCATAGTTATTCCAAATGTGAAAACATTATTCTCTTAAAGTTCCCAAAATTTAATAAAAATGAAGCCATGATAATTATTATGTTTGTCCTTTCGATTATTCGTAACTTTTTAAGAACCGCGTACTGAAATATCTGTTAAATTTTTATTCTTGTGGTAGTGTATATCACGTTTAATATCGTGGTTGTTTTCTTACTGTCTTCTTTTTAAGAATTTCACGCATTGCCGCACAAAAATATGCTCAATATTTATTTTCTTTTTGCCTTTAATTGACACTCATTAATTTATAAATTGCTAAAACGTTTCGATTCAGTCCAGTAAAAACAGGAGCTGTAACTAAATTAACACCCTTAATTCACAGGACATTTATCGCAAAAACATAAAATACCAGCGTTAAAAATATTTATAAAAACAACGATACAATTTTAGTAAAAAGTAACATAATATCAAGATAGTAAGTTATTTGGCAGAAAACAAACTTGAAAATGACAAAATAGATATTATTTACTTCATCACTATTTATTATAAAAATAATGAAAATGAAACTTTCTTCATGCATTTTTTTATTCTAAATATAATATGTAAGGTAAAGGCACCCGTTTCCGACCACCCACCTGTGGTCCACCTTTATATTTATGGGCATACGTATAGTAGATTATTACATAATATTACGTAATAAATTAAATTGCATTGTTATTATATAATAAATTTATAGTTTCGTATTTTACCGATAATATACTTTATAGGTGTAAAGAGACATTAGAGAATAGTAATTTGTGAGTTGCCTGTTGTGTAACTCAATTGCAAATTGATATGTTCTAATTTCTCTTGGCGCCGATATATTATAATGGTGAAATATGAAACTAAAGATTTTAAATAGTAACAAGGTCATTTTTTATTAGGTAGGTACCTATATTCTAATCTGTGAAATATAATATTATATAAGTACATAAAAGTGATCGTCTACAGGTGGGTGGTCGGGAGACTGTACTTTAATTACGCTATATTTAATATCAGCATCATTATCTTTACACTAATTCTTTCTATTTTTTCGCCATTGTGTCCTTGCTATATATTTTTCGGTGTTTTTAGAAATACTGGCACATATGAGTTGGGTAAAAAATACCTTTTTGCCATACCCACTACAAAATAGCTACTTTCGATATATGTATAGCGGCCTTTAATGAGTCAGCAGGAAGGTGTGAAGAAAATGTTTTATTTTCCACACTAGCGCAGAAAATAACGGTTACCATAGCAACTTCTGGTTATTCGCTCTATGCGCCTGCGTACGCCTGTCATTACTTACTTGCACGAACTTCGCGGCACACTGTGGAAAGAAAGATGGCGACGCAAATGAACTGTCAGAATTTTTTGAAAATGACGTGAAAAGTAGATATTTCGTAATGGGTTTCCTCCTCTCAACACAGAGCTTGCTCTAGTGAGAGGGAGTATCCTTTTTATATATATTTTTTGTAATATAACTTGTGCAATGTCAGGAAATAAATAAATAAATAAATAAATAAAAACATACCTTATACCTATGTCTCGTACGTAATGGTATTACGGCTCGTGTGACCGTAAAAATTCGCTATCGCTCGTTTTTACATACTGTCACCACTCGCCGTAAGATGTCCCATTACGTATCTACTATTATAAGACATGCTAACAAAATATAGCATGTTGTGTTGAATTTTGAAGAAATTAAAACGATATACTCGCAAAATATAATATAAAGAATAGTTCTCAAACAAAATCCTTTTATCTGTTATTTAATTTTCCAGTTTCACTAAGAGCACATAAAGATTAAATTTCTTTTTCTTCATTTTCAACAAATTGAGTTGGGATTCACACAGAGAGCATTATTCTGACCGATTTGTCAGTGACTCAGGGGTAGATATATTATATACCTCATTGCAGAGGAGCGTCGGTAAATTGCTTATAAGCGTGGTGCTCAAAATTGAATTATGGTTAAGCGCAAAAATTTGTACAGGGAGATTAAAAAAATTGGTTATTTTATATTTTCGAATTTTTTTCTGATTTTGTTTCCGTGCTATTATAAAATATTGATTACCTAGTGAAAAATGGATCAATAAACACAAGAATTGATTCGTACGTCATTCTATGTTGCAAGAAGTGAAATACGACAAGAAGTGAATCACCAAAATCAAGAGTGACCACTGACCATACTTAATAGGAATTGAGATCTACTGTTTTTTCTTGACTCCTAACGATTTACTTTATATAATTTCAAACTTCTTTCTCCAGAATTTTTCGGAGATGGTCACTCATTCTTTTTTCTTTTACCTATCGCTTTTTTCCTAAATATTAATATCACCGCAATGTGGTAGGGTTTCTTTATAAAAATAAAATTATCAATTTGTACTTGAGCGAATTGAAATTTAATTGACGCTTCGCTATTGGGAAGCACCAAGAGGACGCAGATAGAATTCTTACACATAAAAAGAGAGAGAAAGAAAGAGATGGAACGGGCTTAAGAAGATGGAAAATGGGGAGCTGGAGCTGTTTCCATTAGTGCGGTCACTGGATAAGTGAGGGACGCTGTTGTTATGTACAACTACCGCAACCCCCACATCTGCAAAACACCCTTTTACTTGCACTAAACCTCTTCCTTTTTCTCTACTACTTTCTTTATTTACTAGACCTCAGCCGAAGATTTTTCTAAGGAAATCTACTTATTTCATGCACCTTTTAAAGGCTCGCCTTCGACAAGCCACTTTCGGAATATCATCAGTAATTCTTCTCAGTTCAAGCTGCACTTCGATTCGTTTGAGCATTTTAATATGAACAGTATTTATGTAAATAAATATCGTATATATTGGGATCGTCTCACAATTTTTAAACAGATTTTTTAATTTTTTTAAGAATTTTTCGGAAGCTCTTTCTATAATTAAAAAATTTCCAAAAGTGTGTATTTCTCAATGAAATTTTAAACATATAATTATGCCGCTACCGAAAAAACGTAGCTAATATTCATCCTGCGATTGGCTGACTGTGTCGATCTGTAAAATTCAAAGCGAACCACGAAGAAGATAATTTATAAACATCTCTTTCTATAGTTAAAGAAGTGTGACTGTCTTCTACGTTATCATATGGCGGTTTATGCTCAGCGTTTAAAATATGTGTATTTATATAATTCTTGCTTGCAGGATACAAGAACTAAAAAAAAGTTAGTTTAAATTATTTGTTCATGTATGAGGAATTTTGATACGTGGGACGACACTTTTGAATTCATTTTTTACTTCCCACCTCTACTATGGTAGAGAAGTAATGGATTTAGTTCGAAAAAAAAATATTTCGAGATTTTAACAGATCTTCACGTTTTAAGACCCTGGCAATCGTTTAAGATCATTACTGATGTCTGTATGTGTGTGTGTGTGGTCAATTTTTCGCCTTCGATATCGTAAAAACGGAACAACATACGGTCATGCCGATTGTTCTATTGTGTTTATCAGCCTTTAACTTAGATCTGATTAGATTTTGAGTCAAATCGGTTCAGTGGGTCCTGAGATATTAAAAAAAACGTTCTCAATGTCACGTATTAACATAGGTAAAAAAAAAATATAAATGAATTCTAGATGTTATAATATGAAAAAAATGTAAATATTTTTTTTCTCTAAAATGTATAGTTTTCGAGAAAATAACAGTGACCAAAATTATTATGCTGTTAAAAATAACAGTTCTAAAGAGTTTATTTAGTTAATTTGGTTTTTTGTTGGTTGCAGTTCTTATATCATTAAAAATATTTAAAAAAAACATTTACAAAATGCAACTGGCATTTTTTAAATGAAAAATATTCAAACACGTTCATGAAAATTGGTCAGTTAGATTTGAAAGGTTGATTGCTCGTCTAGTATTTTCGGTTCTCTTTGTAGATTTTTGTAGGTAGGATATAGTTGATGTGATCGAAAATATACATATAGTAAATCAAATTTTACCTTTATCAGTTTTACACTAGACGAAGTTTTTAGAACATCCGGTGCGAGTTGTCAAAGTACTGAAACAAGATAAACATCCGGTTGGTTGAAAACCGGAAAGTCTCTTTCTATTCACAGGCAACAATACAAATCAAAGGCCACCTAAAAATATTTGAATTTATTTGTTTCATGTTTTACATTGTGCTACTTTTTTAGATCTTAACCCTTTCTACTTCCGAGCAACCATAGAAATGAAGATTTTACAAATGACCAAAAAATTAAATTCAAGATTTCGATGAATTTAGACGTTTCGTTGTCTCTAGATATTGAAAAAGCCAGTTTTAGATGTCCGCCCGTCTGTATGTGCAGAGGCCTGGCTGACACACCGTTCAATGGATCGAAATTAAATTTTAAACTTTTAAAGTTTAAAGTTTTTAGGTTATTCCCCCAAACAAGGGTAGCCGTAGTTTACCGATGAACTAAATTCGAAAATGTTGTTAATATTCTATAAATCAATACGTAATTAATATTATTAAAGACCCTGCCATTTGTTTGGGAAAATCCAGAAAGAGTAGTTTACCGATTAATGAATTTCCGCGGTCAATGCAATTGAATGAAAAAGTAAAGGCGGTGGAGCCGTACAATTTATTTCAGTTAGCTGACTTTTTTCGTATTTTTTTTGTTTTGTATTTTATTTCTAAAAATCTAAGTAATAATTAGAGTTGTTGCTCGTCAGCTGAGATTATTAGCGTCTAAATAATAATTAAATAAGATAAATTTATGTAGTTTCTTTCTACTTCAATCGAAATTATAGCAAACCTTAAGATTTTGTTGACTACCGCTAGTATATTATTGTGTAAGAAGGTAAGATTAAAAACCAACATGCTTTAGAGTTTAGACTTTAGATTGTTATGATTTACTCCAAGTGTCTATGTAAAAGATTTAACGTAAAAACAAGGTTGAACAAAAATTGTAAATAATGAAAAATATTGTTATTCTGGCATTTTTACGATTCGTCGTGCCTCCTTAGGAATTTTATAACAAAGATTTTTTTCATTGAAAGCTATTTTCATATACGTATAGTTAAAACATAGTGATTATAAGAGACAAGAAAAACCTTATAAGGATTGAATTTCCCAAATCGTGAACAGATTTTCCATTCTCTATTGCTGTAAGAACGTAGCCAACCCAAGTCATCCTTGTGGTTAAATATAGAATAGTGGTTAATATTATTATGATATCACAACAGACCGGATAGTGGTACTCCTAATCGCTTATTTATGGTAAGCGGCGTATACAACGCGATGCTTCTAGTACTAGCTACTAACGTAATAATTACATTTCGCACTTACAAGAAATAAGGGCCCTGGCACGTTAGGGGGAACCGGGACAGATTGCGACATTTTTCACATATGATTTTTTAAATACTTTTTTACCCACACTTCAGAAATGTTGAACTGTAGACTCTTGAAAAAAAAATAACAACAGATTCCAGCTCAGGTCTAGTTGTCAGTTGTCACAGACATTGAGGTTGGTTGCATCTTGCTATTTAAATGGAAAAATCCTTTTTAGTAGTTTATGTTTATTTTTTTCAAAAAAGCAATACAGGAAGAAACAAGAATTCTCGAAGCTATAAGTTTATAAGTAGAGTTATATTGGTATATCAGCCAAATTGCATAATGTATTCTGCACTATTAGGAAAAATTTATCTATCAACCATTGTCACAGTCGGGATTCAAACTCGAACTTTTCCACTATCGCGGCGGATTGAGTTATCATGATAGCTCAATCAGCCGCGATAGTGGAAAAATTCGGGTTTGAATCCCGACTGTGACAATGGTTGATAAGATACATTTTTCCTAATAGTGTAGAATACATTATGTAATTTGGCTGATATACCAATATAACTCTACTTATGTATTTCTCAGTCGTACTAACTTCACTCTTTACTATAGATAGATAGATAGATAAACTTTTATTTTCATGGTTATAATATTTTTATTGTTATTAGTACTTGTCACAATGTGACTATCTGCCCCTTCCTAAAATTTTAAACAAGACAAGATCGAGGTTTTTAGCTTCGATTGGCATGATAAACAGAAAATAAATAGAGCCTCAGAAAAATAAAAAAAATGCAGAAAAAGAAATTTCTTATCGCGCGTAAAGTAGGTTTTCGTCGATAAATAGGCACAGAATGACAATATCTTAATCGCTAGCGCATTCTACCGGGAAAGATATTAACTTTGTGACAACCAACATGAGAACCTCTCCCGGTTCTCCTATTCAGACTTTAGAAATGGAAACTTGACCCGTCACTCTTGGCAAATAATATAATTTCTTTCAGAAAGAAAATTCCAAAATTAAACTATTATTGACTTGACATCCCTGCAAGTCTTGTCTATTTGTATTTCAGTCAGAACCACAGGTTTCCCGTGTCAGTCGTTTTCATAGTAATGTTATCCACTAGAATTAACTAGGTGGTTTTGTTAAGAAATAAAACCACATTCATTTCACTTATGTGCTATGTATTATCTGCGTACATAGTAGAGCTGTAAAAAAAGTTGTTCGAGTACTCGGTTACTCGGCCAGATTCAAAGTAACGAATATTAACAAATTCTGCGATATAATTATTCGAGTACTCGGACAGGGAACCCTACATACAGTGACAAATGCACATTTTCTTTTATTTAATATATCTATGTTTTATTCATACAATATTTGTTTAAGAAAAATTGCTATTCGAAGTTGCTACATTTAAATAGAGCAGTTTGATCCTTGAAAACAGTTTTAAGAATTGTTGGAAATGAGCACTTCCGTGGCACAAAGGATCAATAAAAAGCAATACTGATTTTTTTAAATTTGCATTTTACTAACGTTTCGGTATTCTTCATACCATCTTCAGAGTCAAATGCTGTCAATTTCTTTCAGTATTTTGTTTGAGCGATTAATGAACAACATGGTGATGACATTGTTGGTTTTTTTTAAATAAAAACTCATAAAAATTGTTAAAAGTAAAAAATATGTAATTATCACTGATAAAATTGGAAATAAAATCTGTGTTCACCTCTAATTAATATCCGTTATAACGGATATTTGAAGATGCTATGAAGAATACCGAAACGTTAGTAAAATGCAAATTTAAAAAAATCAGTATTGCTTTTTATTGATCCTTTGTGCCACGGAAGTGCTCATTTCCAACAATTCTTAAAACTGTTTTCAAGGATCAAACTGCTCTATTTAAATATAGCAACTTCGAATAGCAATTTTCCAACAATTCTTAAAAATTGCTATTATTTTCACGTGTTTTAAATATAATACTTATTATTTTATTTTTACTGGCTAGTTGTTACACATCCACAATTTTCAATAAAAGTTTTATTTTTATTGTTAAGATTTTACAATAAAATGTTGTATATTATCTGATTTTATTTTCATTTCCTTATCGGACACGGGTAGGCACGGTAAACAGTATATGATTTGTTCTAAGTCTTCATGGTTTCCGGGCTTGTAGGCCGTGGTCCAGTGGTATTTTTACCTGACGTTTCGTCTACAACTGCGGTGGACATTCTCAACTAGGCGATGTGGCAGCGGTCGAAGTGTCCTCCTTGGCGGCTCATAGGTCAGTGAGAATGTCTACCGCAGTTGTAGACGAAACGTCGGGTAGAAATACCAACGGACCACGGCCACAAGCCCGGAAACCATGAAAACTTGGAACAATGCCGGCCGTGAAAGCTTGCACACCTGAGGGTATATGATTTGATTACTGCTTACAGGCACTTACAGCGCAATATTCGGTTTACCTGACAAATGAAACGGAATCGAAGCAACGAGCACTGTACCAAAGGGACTGTTCAAGTATTACGCAACGCAGTTTTTGAAAAAATTACCCCCCTCCCCTTGTTTTGCTTACCCCCCCCCCCCACCAACGTTACGTAACACTCAAGAGACCATTTTTACCTAAAAATGTCAATTATGTCACGTAAAAACCGGAAAATCACTAAAATACCGTTACGTAATGCGCTGCTTGATCCCTCCTCCCCCCATTGTAACGCGCTGTAACGTTTCACAAGCCCCTCCCTCCACCCAAACTGCACCGAAGTTACAAGTATTTAAAAGTGATTATATTTTACAGCTCTAGTAGCTAATAATACTGATGTTGCACATACTGAGAAAATTCCTATGGGTAAAATCATTCAAGTAACATATTTTAGTATTCTCATTTATATTGCTTACAACCAACGCGACTATAACTACATACAGGAACTCGAGAAATGGAACTTGTCAAGTACTGCTATGATTCTATAAAATATAGGGAAAAAACTTTGATGAATGATTGAACATTTTGCTAACTTAATACAAATGCAAAACTGTAACGGGGGGGCTCTGTTTGGATTTTCGTTCTCTTGCGGATTTCCAGAGTTTTCGGGTATTTTGTATTAAATATGTTAAATTTTTTCCAGAAAATGTGTGTGTTTGTACTACTTTTTTAAAACTGGACTGATTTTAATTAAACTTGGAATATGGTCAAATGGTATCCAAATTTAAAATATAGGGCATTTTTATTTTTTAAGCAATAGTTTCAACAAAATCAACATCAACGCGAGCGAATTTGTGGATAAAATCGATTTTCATATGAGCGAGTTATTGGTAAAAGATGGTGTTTAAAACTATTGAGCACATGACGATCATTTAATTTAAAGTATCTAGTTACATTTTTATTTACCAAAAAAATCCAAATATAATTATTTCTACTCTTGGCAACCTACTACCGATATCGGGCAATTATGGTATTGAATTATAACATTTTATCAGTATCCTTCGCGAAAATGTGTTTCAACATTCATAAAAATTTATTAAGATATTCTACAGTGATTGGTATATAAAGACAGACACACAGTCAGACAAAAATTCTGAAAATTGAGATATCATACAAAGTATCCAAAAACTCAAAAAAAAACACATGGTATAAAATGAGATATTACTTAGTTTTACAAAAAATAAGTAAAACACAATAAAAATAAGACAGTTGTGAATTCATTTGTCAACTTTAATACTCTGTATTGTTGTCATAACACAATACAATGCACGTAATAACATATTATCATTATAATTTCTAGGGTTTACTGTAGCACAATACAGTGTGTCCACAGACTCATCCTCAACATGGGGATCTCCGTTGTTATGGGAGATAGAGATTTGGTTAAATGAGACAAAATGTGCAGAATCTCTAGTACTTCTACCCTGCGTAGTCAAACTTTCCATATTTTGCTTGGTTCGCGACCGACAGTTGAAAAACGAGATTTACCCATTTTCGTTTTTTGTTTATAACTCGCTTATTAAGAAAGTTAGAAAAAAAATATTTTCACTTCCTTAAGGCCCTTTTTTATGAAGATTTCAAATCTCTTTTGATATTTTTATTTACTTTTATAGTTTTAGAGATACTTGTATTAACTTTGTTTTTTTAAATACACGTCAAAGATGGCCATGACACCATTCGAAAGAGATTTTTTTTCTCTTTAATTTGATATAAGGGTTGATGGATTTATTTTCAAAAATAACAGAGTTATACGTAAAACACTGATTTTTAATAGTAGGCTATGCTAAATTAATTGATAAAACAACAGAAGGCTTAGCAGCCAGTTGAAATTCGCGTTGGCTTAGTAAACGGCTGTTTTGTTTTAGCTGTCAAAGTGTAGTTTGTTGCTAATTTGTCAGTTTACTAAGTGATTTATTAAATTTACTTTTGTTATCATGGAACCATTTTGTAACAATGATAAATTGGATATGTTGTCTTGTTACATTCTATGTCACAAAAATTCGACCAGAGCTGCAGAAATGTACTTCGATCAGTATCCAGAACGAAGACAACCTCATTCGTCTATTACTCTATTTACAGAAATTTACGAGTAAATTTAATAAACTATGGATCATTTAAAAAGCCGTTTACTAAGTCAACGCGAATAAGTGAAGAAGACAAAACTACTGTTTTACGATCAATTGTTGAAAATCGCTTATTTTTCATTGTTACAAAATGGTTCCATGATAACAAAAGTAAATTTAATAAATCACTTAGTAAACTGACAAATTAGCAACAAACTACACTTTGACAGCTAAAACAAAACAGCCGTTTACTAAGCCAACGCGAATTTCAACTGTCTGCTAAGCCTTCTGTTGTTTTATCAATTAATTTAGCATAGCCTACTATTAAAAATCAGTGTTTTACGTATAACTCTGTTATTTTTGAAAATAAATCCATCAACCCTTATATCAAATTAAAGAGAAAAAAAATCTCTTTCGAATGGTGTCATGGTCATTTTTGACGTGTATTTAAAAAAACAAAGTTAATACAAGTATCTCTAAAACTATAAAAGTAAATAAAAATATGAAAAGAGATTTGAAATCTTCATAAAAAAGGGCCTTAAGGAAGTGAAAATATTTTTTTTCTAACTTACTTAATAAGCGAGTTATAAACAAAAAACGAAAATGGGTAAATCTCGTTTTTCAACTGTCGGTCGCGAACCAAGCAAAATATGGAAAGTTTGACTACGCAGGGTAGTAGTACTGGAGATTCTGCACATTTTGTCTCATTTAACCAAATCTCTATCTCCCATAACAACGGAGATCCCCATGTTGAGGATGAGTCTGTGGACACACTGTATATGACGTGTCATGTTTGTAACCTCAAAATTATATCAATGCGTGTTACAAGTAGTTGCGTTTAAGTGACGAAATTACTTAATGGTCAGTAAAATGTTTAACTATATACAATGATAATAGAGAGCACCTATTGTCTAGGCCAGACCGGGTCACACGCTGGTGGCATAGCCAACCTGATGATCGACAGAACACAAAGGCCAGGCAGGTTACAGATAACGGGTGACATGCTTGGCGTTCCTGTTTTTGTTGTGTTACCTACCTACACATCTACCGGTGAAGATTCCATATTCGTAAAGTTAAAATCTATGTGACTTATGGAGATATACCAGACACGTACTAAACATTCTTATCAAACAAATACTTAACATATAGACTGCTAAATTCATAACCCTCTCATTTTTGTAGTTAGGTAAAAATAAAAAACTGACATAAGTTCTTTAAAAAAATACCAGTGCATGGGTTCAACTTAGCCTCACATTTTTACGCTATGTAGGAAACCCCGAACCTACTAATACAAGACATCATAAACTGCTTTCTATTTAAAGGAGACATGTCGGTATTTTTTTATTTCTAATTTAATTATTATTTCTTTAAGTAAAACTTTTCAGCCTCGTTTTTTTTTTCTCGCTCGGCTACGCATATCGAGGTCACGTAATACCAAATCGAAGAATCGTGTATACAGGGTGTCCCATTTTGATGTATGCATGCGATTTACGTGGAGATATTTAACATTGTATTTCCATAAGAAGAAAATTTGGTCACAAGTAGGCTTTGGCAAATAAGAATATCATAAATATAGCAGCACACACAACGGGATGCGTGGTGTAGGGGTATCGCAGCTACTTTATACGCAGTAGGTCGCTGGTTCAAACCCGAGCGGCACCATTAATTTTAGTTTCTTTTTTTAACTATTCCATATTCCGCTTGATATTTATTTATATTTTTTTCTATTTTGATTACCATCTTTTCTGTATTTATTTTTATTTTAATATTTTACTATCATACAGTGTAAAGTTAACGGGGTGTGCACTTTTAGCTTTGCAGAGTTTAAACCTCATCAACAAAATTATATACACTTTCGGCGATTTCTGGTTATGCATTTTTAAGGTTATCTACCTATGTCAAAAATTTCACTTGCACCGTGGTTTCATAAAACCGCACCTTAGTTTTTTCTAAGGTCAATTGCCACTTGTCAGGAATACCTAAATCTAGGAACAATTCATATTTTCACCCTAAAATTATTTAAACGAAACGTCGACTGTATTGTAAGAAAAAACATTTGATTATTAAACAGATTTGTATTTTATTGTTTGCCTATATCAACAATTTTTTTAATAATTTGTTTCGCAGTTACTGTTAATCGTGGACTAAGCATTCTATAAACTTCTGATCCGAACTGTACCACCTTTACCCATTCTATTCTAATGAAATTACGTAGTTAAGGCGGAAGTATTTCTTAAATGGTGTTATTGTCAAGAAGCATTTCAGTGAATTATTTACAAATAAAATATTGTAATCCTTTTTTTTTCAGTGCCTGTAGTACATTTGTGACAACAAATAAGCAGATATTTTATGACTAGTAGGGGCCTGGTTGTTGCTTTCAATGTGTAGCCAATACATGCCCTAAGCGCCTTATTGATAAAAGCTCTCAAAGCTTTCAGACAACAATATCGATTGTTTACCAATGCTGATAGTTTTATTACCATAAAAGAATTTACTTCCGCAGTTATAAACCAATGCTGATAGTTTTATTACCATAAAAGAATTTACTTCCGCAGTTATAAACTCGATAATATAGACTATATAGGAAGCATTTCTACGTAATATAATGTGCATTGGAAGAACAAAGCGAACTGAAAGCTTGGAAAAACGGCTAATTAAAACGTTGTTGTATCGATATATTTTATTACTGTGTGTTCAATAATTGATTAAGGTTTATTTATTTATTAAACTCTAGTTACCTTTTGTGGTAGGTATCAATAATTAAGAAATAAAGAACGAAAAAATTCTTGCTTGCCTTTAAGAAATTATAAACTTTCGGAGACCAGAAAGGAAAACAAAAGGCTATGTAATATAGTAACATAATTGTTAAACAGTATTTTTAATTTGTTTTTAAAATAAATAATTGATTTTATCTCGTTAAGATTGCCAACTGCTGAGGTCAAATAAGAAAATTTAAAAAATAACTTCAAACCAGATTTCGAGACTACTTCTATATTTGTTTGGACTTTGGAGGAATTGAGGAAAATTATGGAAAAATTATCTCAATCGCTGTGGTGTTAGAAAGCGAAGTTCCTGATTATTAGCCCGACATTTTTAAAGATTTTAAATGTACTTGTGGATCTGAAACTAATGTTAATTTTTGGATATAGCATGTCATTTTCTATTTTATGCAGTTTGAAGAATATTTAACAAAGGTTGACTGCAGTTTGTCAAAAAATCGATGATTTTACGTTACCTTGCGTATTTTTATGAAATGGAAAATATCTCGAATCTTCTTTACGTCTCGCGAGCTTATAGAACATAGGTATTCCTTTGAATTTTATGAGAGCACCTGTTATACCCTTTTCTGTTTATAAGACATGTTAGAAGCATTCAAATTTCTTAATGACATTTTAAAAAAACATAAATTTGTTCAGATATACAACAAAATCCTACACATCTATATAAAAAAATAATATTTCCTTGTTACAACTATCATTTCAACACGGTTTGCTTATTTTTACATAATATTGCCGATCAACTTTTAAAACGCAACTTAAATAAAACAGGTCCAAAGTTAGATGATTTTTTTTCGTTTATTCCTCCATACACATTATCTTCGCATTCTTCCTTCGCACTTCCATATACTTACTATACTGCCTGAAATAAAGTTTTTTATAACTGAAAGTTACCGATCTACTTTTACGGTGGATTTAGAAGGTCATCGAAAAAGTCAAAGATTCAATAAAAAAAAAAACAAATTGTGTAAAAAATAGTGATAAATTGTTTCGTAAAAAATGTATATTTGTTCTGACTGAATGTTTCGCTGTTTGTGCAATATTCGCGTTACATTTCAAGACATCATTTACATTTTTTTAAAATTTATTTCCATTTTAAAGTACGTAAATATATTTATTTTATCAATTTTTATTCACTAAACTTTAATACTGTTAAGTACAAATACAAAAATATACTTTAATGAAATACCTTTTTATGTTTAATTGTTAAACTAATTTACTTTAAGGAATGTTTTTAAAACTTTCACAGTGTTACATTAGATAAAGAGGGAAATAGCAGACCGTTGCAACAATACGTTTCTTAGCTCAGATGTAGGTATAAATGTTAAAACGGACATAAAATTCTTAGGTATTACATAATATGATAAAAACTTGAAATGGATTAAGCACGTAAAAATGTATGTAAAAACTTAACTATTATATTACTATCAACTGAAACAACTACGTAAATTCCACAATCAAGCTCAGTGTTATTTTTTTATCACGCGCATAATATGTAATTCCCGTCGTTAAGTATGGCATAACAGTTCGGGGTCGATCAACCGATAGATAGGTATAAAATTTTTCGAATACAGAAAGGAATAATCCGATTAATTTTTAAGCTTAATAACAGGGATACGTGTCGCCCAGGTTTTAAAAACAATGAACTTCTAACCCATTACGGTGTTTATGCCTATGAAGTTTGAACTTTTCTATGTAAGAGTGATAGCTCTTTTGGCGTTAAAAACTCAAATAATATGACACCCGCAGCACAGATATCACTCTTAAACACCAAACAGCCTTCTTTGACAAATCTGTATATTATGCAGGTCCAAAAATGTCGTATTCTTTACCATATGAAATAAAATGTCTTAAATTAAATCGGTTTAAAAAATAGTTAAAAACACAATTTAATTTGTATGTTATATGTATATTTACTGCACCTATATGCACTTTATGATGACTGTATCCATACTATTGGCTCTACAAATAAAATTATTCTATTCTATTATATACAGTAGCGATTTCATCTTAGTTTAAATCTGAGAAATGGTGAATATACGAGGGGTAAATATCTGCCCAAAATTATGTACACCATAAATCCTTTTTGACAAATAAATCCTTATAAATCCTCATAAATCCTTATAAATCCTCGTAAATCCTCATAAATCCTTATAAATCCTCATAAATCCTCATAAATCCTCATAAATCCTCATAAATCCTCGTAAATCCTCGTAAATCCTCGTAAATCCTCATAAATCCTCATAAATCCCCATAAGTCATCGAATGTATAAACAATAACAAAACTGTGTTTACCTTATTAATCCAGTCAAATGGTACTTTTAAATTGCGTTAATTAGAAGTTTGATGAAATTTTCCGCAAGGGGTGGCCGCCATCTTGAATTTAAGGGATGAAATCATGTATCTTGGTAAATACTGCTTGTACGTTAAAAATTACTATTACAAAAATTGTTAAGGAGGATCTATCCAACAACTTCTGTTTAAATTTTTTTTGAAATTTCTTATTATTCAAAAGTTATAAATTCTCAAAAATGACACTGTTGGGGGTGGAAACGGTTTTTTATTTTACAACAAAACGGTCAATCGGGGCGAAAAATGGTTATAACAAAAGTTGTAGCTTTTGAGTTTCTCTACAATATACATGCGTTCAACAATTTTTTGCTTGCTTGGTGCGAATATAGAGGGCGCCAAAAGTCGACCGGCGCCAATATTTTTGAAAATTTTTGAATTTTGCACATAAAAAATTAATTCAAGTCATCGCATTTTCACCAAATACATGATTAGAGGGTTTTAGGGGTCGTTGATTAAGAATCCGTTATCAAATTTTCAAAAAACAAAATGGCGATGATGAATTTGGTGAAAATGCGATGCATTTAAATAGGAAACGTCCGCCATATTGGATTCGCCATTTTGGGTTCCTAATCAGCGACTCCGAAAACCCCCTAATGAGTATTTGGTGAAAATGCGATGAATTAATTTGTTACGTGCAAAATTCAAAAATTTTCAAAAATATTGGCGCCGGTCGACCTTTGGCGCCCTCTATATTCGCACCAAGCAAGCAAAAAAAATGTTGAACACATGTATATTGTAGAAACACTCAAAAGCTACAACTTTTGTCATAACCATTTTCGCCCCGATTAACCGTTTTGTTGTAAAATCGAAAAAACCGTTTCCACCCCCAACAGTGTCATTTTTGAGAATTTATAACTTTTGAATAAGAAATTTCAAAAAAATTTCCAAACAGAAGTTGTTGGATACATCCTCCTTAATAATTTTGGTAATAGTAATTTTTCACGTACAAGCAGTATTTACCAAGATAAATGATTTCATCCCTTAAATTCAAGATGGCGGGCACCCCTTGCGGAATCCCAGGGGGGAAACTTGGCTGGAGTGTTCTAGTGGCACCCCCTATCTACAATTACAATTTCATCAAACTTCTAATTAACGCAATTTCAGACCTATTTTTTCGACCATTTGATTGGACTATATACAGGATGATTCATAATATGTGCGCAGGACTTCAGGATGTGTGAAGCTCGTTCAAAAATGTGAAAAAAAGTTTCCTATTAACATGGATCCGCAAAAGCACCGCTTTCGAGATACAGGGTGTTAAAGTTGAAGAAAAAAATTTCGTTTTTTGCTTATATCTGAAGAACGGTTTGAGGTACAAAGTTAAGCTGCCGCACACATTTTGTACCTTAAAATTTTTTTGTTTTTTTTTACGAAAAATTTTTTTTTGTTACCAGTGGTAGAGATTTTGTAGGATTGAAGGGTATTTTCCCCCCTAACTTCTACGCCACTGGAAAAAAATTAATTTTGAAACGCGTTTTGGAACCCCCGAGATATTCTACACAAAAAAGGTACTCTTGTCTTGAAGCGCTACAGTCAATCGTTTCCGAGAAAAAGAGCATTTTAGGATTTAAAACATGATTTTTTTTAAGCACCTACGTACTTGATTATATAAGTTGACAAAATGTCAATAAAAAATTACACAAACAAAACAGACCACCTTCAAAATCTCCACCACTGGTAACAAAAAAAAAAAATTTTCGTAAAAAAAAACAAAGCAATTTTAAGGTAGAAAATGTGTGCGGCAGCTTAACTTTGTACCTCAAACCGTTCTTCAGATATAAGCAAAAAACGAAATTTTTTTCTTCAACTTTAACACCCTGTATCTCGAAAACGGTGCTTTTGCGGACCCATGTTAATAGGAACTTTTTTTCATATTTTTGAACGAGCTATCACATCCTGAAGTCCTGCGCACATATTATGAATCACCCTGTATGTATATTATAACAATAAAGCTGAGGAGTTGGTTTGTTTGTGTGTTGGTTTGAACGCGCTAATCCCAGGAACTACCAGTCCAATTAAAAAAAAAATTTTTTTTCTTAGATAGCCCGTTCATTGAGGAAGGTTATAGGCTTATTCAAGTTTTTAAAATTCAACCCCAAAGGGGGTAAAACTTGAGTGTAGGATTTTTTTACTATCTATACTAATATACTATACTAATATTATAAACTGTAGGTATGCAAGTTTCTGATATAATTAGCATCGAGTTAGTAGATGAAAACGTACTTTAAAAAATGTTACGCGCACGCGCAAAATATAAACAGCTGATTTAATTCTTCTGTAAATCCTCGATAAATCCTCAATAAATCCCCAATAAATCCTCAATAAATCCTCATAAATCCCCATAAATCCTCATAAATCCTCATAAATCCTCATAAATCCTTATAAATCCTCATAAATCCTTATAAATCCTCATAAATCCTCGTAATTCCTTCACGCTGTACACCATAAATCCCCAGATATTTACCCCTCGTGAATATATTAATTGAATTTTCAATTCATTGTCAAAAAAAAAATTAACTCGTATCTGATCCAAATTAGCACGATATGGATTTTATTTAAAAAAAAAATAATAAACTTAAAATATAGGTATGCAAAAAACATAATGATAAATTAAATATAACGAGCTATAAGTTTTTTAAACAACGAAGTACCTCTACGCCCATAATGTGTATAGAAAATAACACGAAACCTATTAACAAACCTTGTGGTATTCTTCCTGTGATGTGTCTGTAAGTGAAAACAGAGGAACCAACGCAAAGCCTTGAGGTAGGTACTATATATCAGTGGTGCTCAAACTGTTTGACGAAAACGCAAGAATAATATTTTTGTATCGAATAGACTTCAGAAGTAGGCGGCCCTAATTTTAGCGCGAAATTTAAAGTGAAGTCGATTGACCCTCAAAAATGTATGGGGTTTAACGGAATATTCATTACTATTCTTTTAAAACACATTTCTTACCAAAACAATGGCTGTTTCATAAAAATAATTAATAAATCCCGTCATTATTGGCTACAAAACTTTATTATTTCGTGTGAAATAATATTTTATTTGAAATTAAAAATTTATGAAAAATGAATGTCCTAACTTGGTTCAGCAGTGACGTTTATTCTAACCTAACTTAATCTCGTTGACGTTTGTCGCGGTGTAATTTAAGTAATTATAATTAGAAATTGAGTTTGTTCTTTCCATTTGGAGTTGAAAAAGTGTTCTGAAGTCGTCTGAGCTACACCAGATTAAAGGAGGGCAAGCTAAAATGATAAAAAAAATGTTTTCATCAATTAGGTATTGGATATCTAGCTATTATTTGAGCTTTTTCCTCAGTCGAAAATTTAAACTTTTTGCAGTCATAATTTTCATTATAACTGCATTAAAGTACAAAACACCATCCCGTAACAAATTGCTTTAATTATTAATGGCGACGTGTTTAAAAAAACGAGGTTATGTCAGTAGAATGAATGAAATTTGACAGTTGTGTCGTCAATAGGTGAACGTACGTTTAAGGCAGATTCTAGTTAGAAGGAGACAGTTGCGACTCCACCACGCCTTCCTTTCCTAATCTATTCGAAAAGATAAAAATATTATTAATAGTAGAATGGTATAAAATAATTTTAACACAGCAATCTTGCACATAATTATATTCAACAATATTAAGAGGGCTTTCTCAATGATGGCCTTTGGATATGACTTGGTAATAAAGTATATTTTATGAAGTTCGAAGGCAGTTGACAAGGACAAAAAATTATACTGTTCCGCGGCACTCTTTCAAAACTTGGCGGCACACTGGTTGGGAATCTCTTTCATATCTTTTATATTTATAGGTCAGTTTTTCTCAAAGCGGTGCAATGACCATTAGATTAGATTAGAGAAGAGGGCGTGAGGCAGACCTCGTCAACACCGCGACCTTAATAGATCTATTGTGTGGCCCTGACTTGTTTATTCCAATGCGAGGTTAAGGCTCTGGATGAATCCTAGAATCGCTCTGGAATCTGTATCCCATACTTGATCAGGCGTTGGGAATGGAATGTTAAGGTGACGGAATCTTTGAGTCATGACTGCTTCACATTTGCAAAGCAAATGCTCCGATGTTTCAGGAGCCTCTAAACAGAAGCGGCATGATCCGTTGTCCGATACACCAATTTTATTAAGGTGATACCTCAATGGGCAGTGACCTGAGAAGAGCCCGGAAATAATTTTGAGCTCAGTTTTCTTTAAGCGTAAAATTTTTTCCGCTTTTTCGTTATTAGTTTTAATAAAGAGCTTCGCTTGACGAAGGCCTTTTGTATTTTTCCAATACAGGGAATACTGTTTCTTTTCCCATGTTGTAAGAGCCGTTTTAAGGTAGCATTTTTATGTGCCACAATAAGGCTCCGGTCCTATGAAGGGCGTACCTGATCCCTTTTTAGCTAGGCTAGCGGCAATTTCGTTGCCTTGATAACCCTCGTGCCCCGGGATCCATCTGAGAATAACTTTATTGTTATCTGACAATTGCCTTAGCGATTTTATACAATCCCAGACGACCTTAGACTCTACTTTGAATGCTTTGAGTGCCTTGAGGGCTGATTGACTGTCTGAGAGTATGTATACTGTGGAGCCTTTTAAGGCTCTGCCAATGCAAATTTGCACACATTCTTCAATGGCTAGCACTTCCTCTTGAAATACCGTAGGTGCCATGCCAAGCGCTTTTGAAATCCGGCATTTGGGACCAAACACGCCTAGTCCAACGCCTTCATTTGTTTTGGATCCATCCGTATACCACATCATCGCTCCTTGACAGAAGGACGGCTCTCTAGACCATTGTTGGCGATCACCTATGATCACGTCAAATGGTTTTATGAAGTATTGGTAATAAAGTATATTTTATGGAGTTCGAAGCAGTTGACAAGGACAAAAAACTATACGGTTCCGCGGCACTCTTTCAAAACTTGGCGGCACACTGGTTGGGAATCTCTTTCATATCTTTTATATTTATAGGTCAGTTTTTCTCAAAGCGGTGCAATGACCATGCAACATTCCAATATTTTTGGTATCACTGCTATATTGTATATATAGTTTCATGTAGAGATGTGTGTGTGTGTGTGTGTGTGTGCGTGCGTGCGTTTGATGTAGGGCAGAAGAGTTCTACGCTGATGCGAGCGCCATAACTGGTTTATAAAATATGTGTTAGACCGCAAATTACGATACAACAGGCGACGACAGCGGCTACGCAACGCAACGCGACGCATAGTTTGATGTTTGGAAGCGTTAGCCCAGGGCTGCCAGGCTGATTTATTTGTTATTTATTTATTTTTGCCAATAAATATTTAACTACAGAGATAACAATAATGCATGCCGATTAGTCTTGGCTTTATACTTCTAATTTGATATTCACCTGTGTTAGGGAATGTTAGGGATTAAACGTAAGCTGGCCAAGTTACCTGTCAATCAACAAGTTTACCAGGATTTAATCGTATAGATATTGCAGTAAACTTAACCAACAATACGCGATGCAGCTACGACGTCACATCGACGCGACTACGACATTACAGCGACGCGACTACGACTCCATAGTGACGCGACTTTTCCGGTTTCGAAGTTGTTTGCGTTTAAAGTTTTCAAAAAAATCACAAAAATGCCTTTGAATGCTCGTATCTTCTAAACTAAAAGAGGTATACAGACGTTTGCTCGTGCTCATTGGTCACCACGACGCGACTACGATGCCACCACGACGCTACGTTTTTTCGAAGTCTCTGCATATTATTTCTTCCATCAGTGATACTGAGACGCGAAATGTGTAGTTATGTTATTGCTATTTTGTTCTCGTTTGTGAAGGTATAGTCGTGGTTGCGTGCAACCTTTTGAAATTGTCGACCGTGACGGGAGAATACGACAATACGACGGGTCTCAAAAACACCGATTAAAATGGAACTGAATATGATCCAGTTTGCGATGAGCGACCTGCGCACAGTTACCGAGTGCGATGTCAGACACTAGTCGTTGTCTCCCGTTGCGGTCGCAAGTTTCGAATGGCTAATTCTGATACATTTTTAGAGTGTTGGGTCTCCAAGTCACTATATGAATATTATGAAGTATTAGAAATATCTTCTATTTTTTATGTTCGTCTTGTGACTTCCTGTGTTTTAACACAGAAAGTCACAAGACGGACATAAAAAAATACAAGGTATTTCTCGAGGTATTTCTAATACGGCTAATTCTGGTTGTTTTTTTATTCACTTTCACTATTGCGGATTGACAACGAATAGAAAAAAATGTTAACTGTTAGTGGTTTAAAATTTAAATAGTGAATCAAAATGGCGTCGGCAACAGTTCATTTTGGAAAATTTTGATTTGGGCGCTTCATTACGTCGGCAATCGGGCAACCCTGAGTAAGCAACACAGGCGGTACCGACGCTGACTCAGAGATGAGAGAAAGCGAACGAAGACAAGTGCAGGAAGAAGACTGATCCAATTTCCTACCAAATCTCACTAAAGCATCCTGATCCGACTGTACCTACATTCGGGACGTCATCTTTCATCACTGCAATTGAATATACCGGATGATTTGTATTTTACAAACTGTTTTATACTAGATTACAGCGTTAAATATTATATTATATTTATTTAGTTATTTATGACTTATTTTACATAGGTAAGTTCTGAAGTCGGAAAGTTTTCATTATGACAATGAGCCTCCACATCGAGCTCAAAATTTTTTTTTTAAACTAGGTACCTACGTGAAAAAAGGGTGATTTTTCGCGATAAAGGGGATGACGGCATGACCTTCGGTCGTGGGTGCATTACTTAGGATTCCAACTAAGAGTGTATCAAATTTCATCTTTTTATTATAAAATACCAGGTATTTCCAACTACATAATATATTTAGTATTTTGCTTCAGATAATGGGTATTATATGGTGGAAGTACGGGTCTATAATATATTTATTATTTATTCTTTTCACTTACATTGCTAATTGTAATTATTGTATTCCATTATTTATGCAATGATTATGAAAATTAAAAATTTGAAATAAATAATAAAAAAGTACCTAATATTATTCAAATAATGTATTATGTATAACTAACAATTAATATAAATAAAAGTAACGGTATTTGGTTTAAAATTTACATTGTAGATTGTCAAGCATAACAAAGATTCTAAAAATGTTATTATTTATTAAAACATATTCCATTTGCTTAATAGGCGGGTCATTGAAATATTATTTGTTAACATAAAATTTACAAAATAAAAGTAAAATGTAAAATGAGAAAAAAAATTATTAGAAGTAGTCTTTTTTACGAAAAAATTGATTCAAGTGCATTATTAACTTCCCATTGGAAGTTATTGTAATGGGTCCGAAAATTGCAATCAAAATGTGTAACAAATTTTTATATTTCAAGGTCACTACATTATTTTTAGAAAGATGTCTGTGTGTGTGTGTACGGATATGTACGTACGTACGTACATATGTGATAAGTTTTTCTTTCTAAGACGAAATCTCGAGAATGAAAAATGATATCGACTACGTTACGGTGCCAATCGACGCGTATTAACGTAAATATGATCTGAAAGAAATTTTTTCAAAATCGGTTTAGCAGTTCTTTTTTCTTAACCAAATAGACTCCAAAAAAGTAGATTTGGCACAATATCTCGCGAATAAAAAATTATATCGACTTCGTCAGGGTGTCAATCGAGACGTGTTAACGTCATTTTGATCCGACATAAATTTTATAAAAATCGATCCAGCCGTTTTTTTTTTTAATTATTGTTAAAAATAAATAATAATTATGTTTTAATGATTAAAATGATTACTTTTCTGTGTAATATCTAATTTAATTATTATTATTAAATATTTATCAAACTGGGAAGTTCGTCGTGTGGACCTCAAAGGTCGCACTTTAGTCCTAATAAACGACCCACCTCACGGCTTGTTATTTTTTTGTATTAATGAAATTTAATTTCGTACATTTTGAATATTTTGTAAAAATGTCGGTATAACCAAGAGAAATAGATTCACATTATATAATATCACAAACACTAATGTACAAAATATATTATATAGTGTGTGGGGCGCGTCAGGCGTCACATTTAATAGTGCACTCTATGCGTCATCGCTACCTCCCGACGTCGACTGCCGTCGTAATTGCGAATGTATAATATAAACTGACACATGAAATATCCGCGCGTACAAAACAATAGTCTCAGAGCCGACTGTCGGATTTCCTATGTATCGAATACACTGCAGACAAATTTGTGTGTGTGCAGAGTTAGCAATATATTGAGGCAGACAAATAGGGAGCCAGAATTATTATTATTTTTAACCGGCCGAAAATTAAAAAATTAGGTCTGCCAATGGATTGCGGTAGGATGAACTCTGAGACATGATGCAATGATATGACAGTACTCGTTTAGACCGACATTTTGACATCAATTTTATTTATGTAGTCAATGACATATAAGAAGACAATCCGGCAGAATAAGAACAATGCGACGGTTCGTTGTTCATTATGAAGTATTGAAAGCTGGCTATTGCAAAGTTGGACGGTACTATTTAATGACTTATTCTAGTTAACAATATTTATATTGTAAAAATGGTTAGCTAATTTTAATATTGTTAACTAATTTTTCTTTGTAGAGTCCTTGAAAAAGTCCAAATAAAGGACGAAACGTCGGCGATTAAAAATAACTCGTTTGGTACCGTTCCACTTCCCAATAACCATCTGTCAAAAAAAAAATTGTGACTACCTATTTGTCTGCCCCAATGTTAACTCACAAAGACAAATTTGTTTGTTTATTCGATACATAAGAAATTTTACGGTGGGCTTTGTGATTTACAAACTTTTGTCAGAAGTTGCATTAGAAATCAACGTCCCAAAGTGTACATAGGTTATAAAAATTGTGAGAATTATATAAATTTTCTGTCTAAAAAAAACGTTATATTAGTCACCACTGTGTTATAACGAATTGTTGTTCATTCATAAAACATGACAAAACATCTGTTAAATAAATTAAATTATGTAGCTAAATACATAAATAACCAGTTGGGATAATTATCTGCATTTGCTTTGTAAAAAATGAGTTTTCAAAAAAATAAATTAAAATAACAAAGCCACTGTGAATAGAATGTGTTGGCCAGTGGCATAAAGCAGACAAATCACATTTAGGTAGGTACTACATATTGTACAGGCTGTTTATTAAACATACGACAAAAATTCAAGAGGTTATTCCCTAGTCTATTCTACGAATAATTTATCCTTTGATGATTTTTGAAAAGCCGGTTTGTTTCGAAGATATAGGGCGTCGAAAGTTTTACTACAAAAACAATGTTTTATTACATAAATACAATAAAGCTTCTTAATCTACAAGAACTGCTGAAAATTCGACTACCAGCAGGTCTGCTAGGCTTCTCCTCATTGGCTGTCGAACTCTTTCAAAAGCACCAAAAACAAGTCACGGTCGAAACGTAATTAGCAAAACAAAACAAAGCGACTTTTCGAAAATCATGAAAGAACAAAATATTCTTAAAATATCCCAAGGAATCACCCCTTAAATTTTTGCCGTATATTTAATAAACAGCCTGTATAGTAGAAAAATTGACCTCATTTTTACATTGTAAACCAACAGTTGAATTTTACTAAGCGATTGATTTTGGTGATGTCAATATTTTAAGCTTTCGTTTCTCCAAAATGTTTTTTGAAGTGAAAACTCTATAGTAAAGGTATAAGTTCATGAGGCGATGAAAAAACGGGCATGATGCTAGAGCACAATAAACAACTGAGACACAAATTTATGAACTCCTCAGCGCGTTTGGTTGAAAACGAAATAGAGACATGACAGAGATAGACATATTGAGAAAGAAAGGGATAAAGCACAATCAAATAACTGACGCACTATTTATTGACTACACAACGCATTTGGTTACCACTGCCGTTTATGGTTGAGCAGGCAAAGCAGTCAAGAAGTTTCACTTCTACCGCGTGTTCTCTTGAAAACATAGGTACTAGGATTTTTTGATTTTTTTGTGTTTAAGGTCACTAGCAAAGTACCAGAAAAACTTGCTATAAAACAGAATTACAGACGGGGATCCCTTTATGAATTTATTTCTTATTATTATATTTTTATTTGTAAAAGTTTAGCTTGCTGAACCCAAGTTTCCTACAAGTAACTAGTTTGAAAGTATATGTACCTAGAGGGATTGGTGGTAAAAAAAGAAAAGCTGTCTTTTAAAATAAATTGCATGGAATAACTTTATAGTAGATTGTATATTACATAGATGTGTAATGGACTATATTACGACGAGTGATGACAGTATGTAAAAACGAGCGATAGCGAGTTTTTACAGTCACACGAGTCGTAATACCATTACGCACGAGATATATATGGTATTTCGTGTCATACCCACTACACTACTTTTCACTTCATTTTCAAAAAAATTTTACAGTTCATTTATGTCGCCATTTTTACTCCTTCAGTATGCCTTGAAGATAGTGAGTAAGTAATGGCAGGCGCACGCCGGCATATAGAGCGATTCATTTTCAAAAAATTTTGACAGTTTATCTGCGTCGCCATCTTTACTTCTTCAGTATGCCGTGAAGATCGTAAGTAATGGTAGGCGCACGCAGGCGTATAGAGCGAATAAACAGAAGTTGCTATGACAACCGTTTACATACCGCCCTAGTGCGGTAAGTAAAATACTTTCTGCACACCTGCCTGTTAAATAACTCATTAAAGGCCGCTATACATACATCGAAAGTAGCTATTTTGTGGTGGGTATGGCAAAAAATATATAAACATTGTATTATCTATATGGATGTGCACGTTATATATATTTTTATTGATAATAATGTAGTCGTAGTTCTACGTTCAGAATCAAAAATATAAATACGACCAGTCAAGAGGGGCGCGCCTTGAATCAACTCGGTTCGACTCAAAACGGCACAAAGCAACCGTTTTAAAAATACGATAATAAAGAAAGACCTGTACATTGCATTGGATCGGTTTTATGATAATCTAATCCAATACAGTGAGTAAATCTTCGTTGTGCTTGTGTGTTTTTGACGTAAATACTGAATACTGGGATTGCATTTTAGAAATATTATATGAAACGGAAATAGTCGGAAGTGGTTGGCATGCGAAACAAAACACAGAATATACATTTGTACAACTATATTAAGGTCTCAGACACAGTAAGCCAGGTTACCGGGTGGAAAAGTACGAGTCTACCGACAAGTACAATTATCGTACAAACGCCAAGCCTAGGTTCGAATCCCGAAGTCTTTTAATAGTTTTTTATTTTTTAAATAATGAATATATCGTTCATTTCCATGACAACGAATACAATTATTTCTGCTTAGCGGTATTCACGTCATTTGTCTGTATCTGCGATACAGACATACACCAGTGTACAATCTGCCTGACTTTGAATACACATATCATAAAAAAATATCGGTTTAAATTTTTATCTTGGAATATCATTTTTTGTTTTTTAATTTTTCTGCAAAAATTTCCCCGGATTATTATTAATCGTTAATCCATTAATCTCTTGAAGAGGGATGAAACCTTTGTGATGATGACATTGATTATTAAAAATAAACTACAAAACACCTGACTACCTACATAATTCAAATTAATCGTTGTAACAACTATTCTAAATATTATTTGTTTTAAATGGCAATAAAATATACAAACGTAATGAGATCCACCCTCGCTGAAATTTATAAAACGAGTAACACTGTAGTCCACTGCACGGCTTAAAAAGAACTTAATATTTTACTTGCTTGGTTTACAGACTTTTATATTCTCTTTGCTTTTGTGTTGATACCATTTCCAATTATTTTAAATGACTTTATTGCAACAGGCAACTCGATCATTTAAAACTTGAATAAAATATAGAAACTTCCTGATACTTTTTAAGTCGTGCAATGGGGGCATTTCGCACTCTGCAATTTTAATATTCTTGTATGTATGTGAGGTTAAGTTTGAATACATAAATATATACAATGTGTCCCACCGTAACTGAGACAGTATTTTAACATGGTGTTACGATAATTTGTTAATATTTGCTCCCCGTTAACTGTTTTTCTTATTTTTATTTTACGATCTGGTTCTAAATATCCCCAGTAATGATTTTGTAGGCTTATTTTTATTTAAATCTCTTTAAAAATTAATAAAATCACATTTTTAAAAATAAAATACAATCTTTGCTTTGTATACCAGTTCAATGAACAATTGCTCAATGTCGCAAATAGCTTAGTCGGCTAGCGCGTTGACCAACATCAGTTACCTTCACGTCAAGCCCAGGTTCGAGTCCCGAGAGCTCATAATTAATTTGTTTTTTTAATAATGAAAATACATTGGAGAACAATTAATAATGCTTATTATTTAGAAATAAAAGTATAGCGATTTTATTAATTATTTTCATTAAAACTAACACGTACAACCATCCTACAACTCTGTTTTAATGAAAATAATTAATAAAATCGTTATACTTTTATTTGTAAATAATAAGCATTATTAATTGTTCCCCAATGTATTTTTATTATTTAAAAAAAAAAATTAATTATGAGCTCTCGGGATCCGAACTCAGGCTTGGCGCGAAGGCAACTGATGATGGTCAACGCGCTAGCCGACTAGGCTATTTGCGACATTGAGCACTTGTCCATTGAACTGGTATACAAAGCAAAGATTGTGTTTTATTTTTAAAAAATGTGATTTTATTAATTTTTAAAGAGATTTAAATAAAAATAAGTCTACAAAACCATTACTGGGGATATTTAGAGCCAGATCGTAAAATAAAAATAACAAAAACAGTTAACGGGGAGCAAATATTAACAAAATATCGTAACCCCATGTTAAAATGCTATGTCTCAGTTACGGTGGGACACACTGTATATTAATCCAAAGCGTATGAGTAATACATTGAATAGTCATAATATTATATAAAAATATTTAATATGTTTCCATATATGATATTAAACATTTAGAATTGATTTTCATATTATTTAATGTGTTCCTTGCCACTTTGAACTAGTATTTTGCTGTTTTGTATTTGTATTTTGGTGTTTTGACGATTCCACTTTAACGATGCAGTATGTATTAAAAAATTCTAATTCTTATTATATTAAAATTCAATAATAAATAAAATGTAAAAAAAAACTTTCTAAAAGACAAACTTTTATTGGAGTGTACTAAAAAGGAAAAAATAATATTTAATAATAGGGTTCTGTACTAATTTTTTTTTTGTGTTATATTAATAGAGCAGTAAATTATGAACAAAATGACACCTAAATCACTTCATTCTGATTTCACATAAGCTCAAAATTAATTTTTGAAATATTTATGTTAGCCCCGCTCACTAAAAATCGTTTTTGCTCTAGGCAAATATGACGTCATAATTTTATGAAAGTTCGTTTATATTCGCTACAAATATTATTTAAAGGCCCAGAAACAGAGTGTTGAAAAATACCGTTTTGTACCTACGTAAACATGATGTAAGCAATCTAAGCTCCGTTGCTATGGATACATTAATATTTTACATGAATTGATGTCACGCGGTGTTTTAAGTCACGTGACAAATAGATTAAAAATTTTATTTATTAATTTAAATATGTTTACGAAACTTAATTAATAAATTATATGTAGAATTTAATTACGACTGTATTATAATAAATTGATTTTGGAAAAGTTCAGTCATGTGTTATATCCATTTACACAAATAAGATTTTTGTGAAAATTAGTCAAAACAGTTATCAAGAATAAAATTAGAAAAAGAAACTTATTATACGTTTCGCCTTATAAGGCATCATCAGCCTTATAAGGCGAAACGTATAATAAGTTTCTTTTTCTAATTTTATACTTGATAACTGTTTTGACTAATTTTCACAAAAATCTTATTTGTGTAAATGGATATAACACATGACTGAACTTTTCCAAAATCAATTTAATTAATAAAAATAAAATTTCTAATAAATATTTTAGAGCATAAACTTTCATTATAACAAAGTTTTATATTGATCACTGTCCACTGGAATGTACCTTATTTAGATTCAAAAAAATAAAAGCGTAGATCGTAAAGTCATGAAATCGGCGAATCACTGTTGCGGTTAATACTTTGTATACCTATAGCAGCTGTACCCAATCCGTAGCTCGCGAGCAACGCGTTGCTCGCGTACCGTTTTAATGTGGCTCACGAAATAATCATAGTTCAGATCCAGATTAACAAATGAACATCTGAAAGATTGTATGACTCTTGCTCACTATATAATACACTGGCCGAAGACATGCAGTGTCAGTTTTCACACTGATTAATTCTTAATAAGTTTTGTTTGTACTGTATGTACTTTATATTTTGTAGTAGATATGTACCAATAGGTCGAGAGCTAGGCGTAAATTTATATAGCTCATTTGTGACAGGATGAAATTTTCAGGGAAGGTAGAATGTAGTATGACAAAGAATAAGTGCTAGGGTTGCCTCGTCAAATCCTGGTGCGAAGGCCGGGAGGAGCTCACTTCCGGTGCAAAATACACATATTTCATTAGCTCATAATTATCTTTCGTCATTATATGACAGCATACAATTGACGCCATATTGTAGATCTCGAAGAGCTGTATTGATATACATAGGGTTGCCTAAGGAAATTTTGGGTAACACATTGAAAACTTATAAATTATATTTGTTTTTTTGACATTTTTAAAGCTGTCAAATAACATTATGTATATATGTATACTTATATATTGTAACCGTTCTGAAATGAGTTATCGGCCTTGTGTTTGGCAAACATTCATACGTATGTCTAGTTATTTATAACTTTATGTTTTCAACGCATTTGGTTTCTAACTCATATCCGTATAATTACGCAGGAATTACCTGAATCTGGTATTGACAATTTTCCCAAGAATTTATGTATTTTAGGGTAGCAATTTCTTATTTTTATTTTTCATAGTAATTCAATGTGCACCTCTTATATAAATTAGTATAAATTACTTACTTGAAGGTCGTAGTAACCTGTAATAAAAGTTTTAAAAAAGGTGGTTGTAATTTGTTTCGAAAAGAGAGAAAAGGTTGATTTTTGTTTGTGATTTTAAATTTGGTTTGACACTAAAAACTAATTGAAGCATTTGACTTTACTGAACCTCGATTAATATTTTTTCTTGAAATTCAACTTAATCAGACGCAGGTATAAAGTTAACTAAGCGAATATAAACCAAAATAACTATAATGAAAAAATGGAAAATAATAATAATTTACTATAATAAAAGAAAAAACCGATTGATTTGTGAGTCAGAATTGTCAATCTTTATTATGGCAACTTTTCAGCAACTATTTTGTTGCCTTCTTCAAGCCTAAAATTACATTATTAGAATTATGTAATTTTAGGCCTGAAGAAGGCAAACATTGCCAATGATTGAAAATTCTGATTCACAAATCAACCGGTTTTTTAATTTTATTATATTACATACGTCAGTGATCGACATGAGTTTCAATATAGTTTACTATACATTAAACTATTCAAAAATGTTCCGAACAAAGGCAATAACATTTTATGAATTATTATTAAATTACTTATTCTAAGCATACTTATATTAAAGTGCTATTAAAATAATTATTTATTTTTTTTTACAATAATATGTAAACATTTTTAAACAAAACGTAGTTTAAGGTAGTTGCTTTGAAAAAAAGTCAAGAAAATCATGAAAAAAAATTATATATATATTTTTTTTAATAAAGGTATCTCTTTATGCTAGTTAAATTAGAAAATAATGCGAGATATTTTTTGTTGAAAATTGAATTTTTAACATTTTTAATATAGGTAAGGTGCTAAAAAATATCACATTAATAATTTTTCAATAAGAAAAAAAACAATACATAATAACCTATGTGTTTTTTTTATAAAAAAAAAAAAAAACGATGCATGACACATTACCGCTGATAATGTTAGTAAAAAAACTATAATTATTGACCACGTAGTTTCAAAATGCAATAACAAATGACATTTGGCGACGTTCCATTCAAACGACTTTACACCCGTACCTAAAGATGTTTCACATCAAAAATTTAAATTTTTGCATATACTGATACAAAATGTATAACTTTTCTTTTCCGTGATGCAGGATTTAACTATTATATTTTATCCAATTTTGAGCAGTTATTAACAATTTATAATTTTCGAAATGTCATTTTCTTAAAAACTATGGTTACCATGCTGGACTAAGGGCCACTTTGTAATTTTGAGCTGTTTGAATTTATACATATATACATATACATACAAAAATTGACATTTTGCACCGGAAGTGGCTTATCCCGGCCGTCGCACCAGGATTTGACTAGGCAACCCTAGCGCTTTTTCTTTGTCATAATAAATACTACCTTCCCTGAAAATTTCATCCTGTCACAAATGAGCTTCATATATTAACGCCCGCCTCTTGGTCTACAAGGTTAGTAGAGCATAGGTTGCCTCATTCCGATAGATAGTAGTGGGGGGATGACGTCACTCAGAATATACCATGCTTGCTCACTTCAATAGAAAAGATCAGACCATGGACGCTGCTAATTTTTGGAAATAAAAATCACAGTAACCATGGTAGTGTGATATGTTTTTTCAATACCTAATAGAAACATGATTCTTCTGTTAGTGAAAAAAATATGATAAGTTGTCAATTTTGCGATAGCTGTTAAGTGTTATGGTGTTTTGTGGTTATTTTTAATATTTTGTGAATATAAAAGATAAAATAATTAATTTATCAAATTGTTAGTTAATTCTATTCGTTTCTGAAATTTAAAAAAATAGGTAATTAACAAGATCTACCATTTATTGAGCATTATTTAATTTTTTGTTTGTTTATATTATAGATATTAAAACCTAAATTTTGTAATAAAAATAAAAATAATTCTATTTTTTAACATCTATTCTTCTATTTATTGTCTCCTGCCAATTTTAAGAAAAAATCTTCACGAAGCACCTAATATAAATAAGCATAATCTTCAACAATTTTTGTACTTGATTTAAACTAAATTCTAGCTGACGTCATTCCCGCGCTTATGCTGATTGGTCAGATGGAATGAGGCAACCTGTACAACCTTGGATATGTACTACTAATATTATTGTTTTCTTTTATCTTTTGTTCGGTTAGAAAAAATAAAAAATGTTTTTGTAACGGTAGCTCTTATCGTGTAATTACAGAATTATTGTATTTTGTGTGTATAGTTTGGCACTGTATACTTATGTAATATTTTGGGAACAAATAAATATTTCCACTTCTATTCTATTTCTATTTTTCTATTAGGTTCGCCTAAAATTTTTGAATTCTTATATTAGGTATTATAGTTCATGGTAAATAGTAAATACTGTTTCCCGAGTGCAGTTGTCGTTAGTGTTACACATCAATGTATGAATTGTGTTATCATCGGTCTTTAGCTAACAATTAAAAACGATGATAACAAAAGCTATTTTAAAGATAAATAAATAAAATTCTTCAGGATTATAAAAATTGTACTTTTATTTTGTAGCAATATGGTATTTTGTTCATAACCATTATTTCCATACATCATTCCTGCACAATAAATCTTCTATTCCCTAATGATCAGTCATTTGATATTTTCTCTAGCAAGTACCTACCTACACTTTGATGTCAATAATGATTGTATAGTTCATCTGATATTCTGATAAAATATTGATGTTACAAGCATGTAACATAGTTTATTTGTCGACATCTGTTACGTCAGTAAACATTATGACATAATTTAACGGGCCTGTAAATTCATAACATCATTAAAATACTAAACATACATCCAACTAGCTAATGCGAGCCATATCAAAACGTAATATTTGTTTCGATTTTTGTAATGTTAAAATTAAGTATTTGGACAGCTGTCCGCTAGTAGGTTTCATTTTAATAATTATATAATTTTAATAATAATAATTTGGCATCAAAAAAATTATGAAACAAGGAATTATGGAGCGCTGCTGCACTTTTTTATTTGTACATAATTGTAAATTTATTTGTATTAAAACTTTATTTTATTTTTTATTATGTCAAAGGATAGAAATAGATATAAGAGTTTCTTAGAGATCCTATACTCCACTTAGGAGGATGAGGAATTTTATTATTATTATTCAAAGTCTTAAGAACAAACGAAGTTAACAAAATCGTACAATTTCAAGTTGAAATAATATATGGCTTAAAGATCGCTGAAGGCAATAAAGTCAATTTTAAAAATCGGACCTGTCGTGAGTTCAATAATTGCATTAGAATATAGTGAAAAAGAAACAACGTGGTCGTAAAAAGTGGATCAAATCACGGTTTATAATTCTATTATTTTGCTATGAATGTCATTTATCTCGGTGTAAGATCTTGTTTCTCTTTTGGTTGGTGAATACCATATTCCCTAGTTTGACAAACTTTGTCCTTACTATTCACAACTAGACTCGTTAAAGAACTGCATTAACATATATGCTAATGTAAACTTTTAATGATGCTAGTTCAACCCACTGCAACTGGAAAAATAAATACTTTTCACTTAATATTGATTAGAGTTAGACTAGTGCATGAAGTTGAACATTAGATAATGAGAATCAATTTGAAAGCGACCATTATAAAAAAGTTGAGGTTATAAGTTTTTCAATAATGCCTATGCTGGGTTGCAGAAAATCTAGTTTGACAATGACCTTAGAGTGTGACCATACATATTTCTCCATAAGAAAAACATTGTGGAAATTCAAATCGATCCGGCTCGAAAAATAATTGATCGACTGAAACGATATATTTTTTAAACTGCGTATGCATGTATCCTTAGCATAGTTTTTTTGTCATTTTCCACTTCGAAACAATATTTTTCTACGCATTTTGATCAAAATTTAGCTTGAAAAGAGGTTTTTTTCTATATATATCAGTCACTTATTTTTCTGTGAGTACAATCTAATGTCGTATATAATAAATAGTTTGACAACGACATTGTGATGATATGATCATAATCTAAGGTCACTGCCAAATCAGATGTTAAGACAATGCTTTCTGCAACCAAGTACTAGCGTTTGTCCTTAACACCATTAATAATAATAATTATTGTTTGGTTCTAGCATCAACTCACATTTTCAATTTAATTTTTTTAATAATAAATTGAAAATCCAGTTGATGCTTTTACCAGTTCTCGGATTAGAACACGGGAACTGGGGGTTTGTAATAGATCAGGAGCCATGGAATAGTGGATTGTATATCTAGTAGCGTAATGAGGTATATTACTGGCGAGTAGTGATATTATGTTAAAACGAGCATACTTATCGGGTTTTAACAGTCACACGAATCATAATATCATTACGCACGAGATATATAATATGGTATTTTTTGCCATACCCGCTATAAAATAGCTGATTTTCACTTCATTTTCAGTATTTTTAAAAAAATTTGACAGTTCATTTGTGTGCTGAGAGTAGCTGTCAGTAGATATAATGACGCTGGCGGATCAGGGTGCATAAACATATATCACTATGGAAATTGTTTACATTCGCACACTAGTGTGGGAAAGATACATTCCCGCACACCGGCCTGCCAAAAATCACTTCACATGCATACATATACCTACATGCATGGAGTGGGTATGGCAAAAATGCCATATAAAAAACGGCATGAGAATTGAGACTAGTCGAGCTTGTAGCAAGCTCGAATTATCTCAAGCTCTCCATGTGAATCTAAGGTAGGTTTGTTAGCTTTAAAATTTAGGGCCCAGGCATTATTCCTACAGCAACAAAAGTAACGATGTAAACATCTACAACTCAATGGCTACAACTCTATTGTGTTACCTAAAGAAATTTCTTACTACATAACATTTTCATAGTTAACTGTAATGTTTGTTTTTCAGCTTGTTACTTATTCAGTTCCGTTTCAACCCTTGTTTATATTAGCTATATTAGTTCAACCCTATCGCAGCTTCAGTTTCATGATGTAACAAAGTATTTTGCAGTAGGACATACATACAATTATATGGTTTGTCAGTGTGTGTGTGTTTTGTGTGTTCCTCATTATTTTTATTTTCCAAGCCGAGGACAAGTGAACGAACAAAACAATGCAATGTTAATTTATTTTCAACCGGCGACGCTTTTTAAATGACGTCAGTATAATTTAAAATTCTATGTTGTTGTTGTTGCTTGGTGTCGGCAAGTGTCGGTCTCAGTACGAATAGGTGGTGCTGTTGCTCGCGTTCGTTTTTAATGAATAAGTCTAGTTTTATCAACAGCAAGGGCAGTGGCGTAACTAGAGGGTGGCAGGACTGGCAAAAGTCAGGGGCCCCGCGGCAGCTAACAATAAGTAGATATGCAGCACACCACTCGACAGAAGTCTGCAAATCGTACTAGGTTTTCGTTCCTTCCATATTATGCTTCCTGTTCTTATACATAGATACAGATATTTCGGATTTTTTTGCCTATTTTCCCTTCGATTAATTGTGAAGATAGGAGGTGGAGGGGATGGTGCGCACTGCGCCACGTTCCTTTTTGTCGGCTCAAGATTAATGTTCAATATGCCGGAGGGCCCACCATAAAAATGTGCCAGGGGCCCCAAATTTATAGTTACGCCACTGAGGGTTACATATATGTAGTCCCAAGGCAGTTCAGTTTTCTACACTTTTTTTTCGTATCTATTTAAACCACCCATGTCCATATAAATTCTAAACAGCATTATGAAACAGCTTGCTAATCCGCCAGTGGTGGGTATATATGGGTCACCTAGTCTGTTTTTTATTGCAATGAAAAGAGACAGCATTGTTGATCACATGCCTCGAGATATCTTTAAAAGAGTGTCATGAACTACGAGTCAAACTGAATTTACCAATGTGCATTTTAAATCCAAATTAACGCACAAAAAGTTCTAATCACAGATATTTTAATAAACACTATAAAATAATGATGCTGGAATGCAGAAAGCATTGTCAGAAAATCTGATTTGACAATGAGATTAGACTGTGATCATATAATTACAGTTTTTTTTATATGCACGAACGCCACGAACAGTTCAATGTCGTTGTCAAACTCATTTTTATTTATTTATTTATTGTAAATTATAGACGCGTTGACAACTTAGGTCATTAGCGTCTTGTTTACATCAAATAACAACTCACATAAAACTAAATAACATCACAAAACATCCATGAGCGCAGGTGGGATTTGAACCCACGACAGTGTGATCCAAAGGCCGCTACGCTAACCGTTACACCACTCTGTCCTCAAATCATTTTTATGTAGTACATTTGATTGTACATACTTACAGAAAAACCAATGAGTGATTTACATTAAAAAAATTCGACTGATGACCAGTCCTATACTTCCCACCTAGTAAATATTTGCAAAAAATAAACACTCTTTTTTTTTATTCTTTGACTAGGCCCAATTAACCTTAGGTGTTGGTGGTCTTTAAAACACAATTTAATTTTTATTCTTTGAAGAAAGCATGGCCCTCTTTTTTGTTTGGTGATCTACTGATGGCTAACTTAATATAGCAAAAATCATGGTTACCTTGATTTACGTACAATTTTTATTTTTTTTAGTAAAATATTTTTTTTCTCGAAAACTATACATTTTAGAGAAAAAAAATATTTACATTTTTTTCATATTATAACATCTAGAATTCATTTATATTTTTTTTTACCTATGTTAATACGTGACATTGAGGTCGTTTTTTTTGAATATATCAGGATCCACTGAACCGATTTGACTCAAAATCTAATCAGATCTAAGTTAAAGGCTGATAAACACAATAGAACAATCGGCATGCCCGTATGTTGTTCCGTTCTTAAGATATCGAAGGCGAAAAATTGACCACATACACACACACACACATACACACACACATACACACACACACACATACAGACATCAGTCGGAAAATGATCTTAAACGATTGCTAGGGTCTCAAAACGTGAAAATCTGTTAAAATCTCGAAATATTGTTTTCGGACTGAATCCATTACTTCCCTACCATAGTAGAGGTGGGAAGTAAAAACCACTTTTAAAGTTGAATTTTTATTAAAATGCGTAGTAAAATGTTGTTTCGAAGTAGAAATTGTACAAAAAAGTATATTACAAAATAAAATTTTCGAGTAGGATCGATTTAAAATTCGGCAATGCTTTTCTTATGGAGAAATATATGTAATTACGTCACAATCTAAGGTCATTGTTAAACTAGATTTCCTGACAATGCTTTCTGAAACGCAGCATTAAGTAGTGTGTGTATAATAATAAACTTTAAAACCTGATAATGGAACTAGTAATGTAAAATGAAAACTGAATCAGTGTCTCACAGTTGCTTGTTTGTAGTAAAATTATTTTAAGTACTTTTTAATGCACATTAAAAATGTGTTCAGCTATCAAAAATATATAGGTGTTGATAATATAGATAATGATATTTCAAGAGGAAATGACAGCACATAAATTCGGTTATATGATTTATGGGAAAAGGATGAAAATCACAAGTTTAATGGGGGATATAATTTGAAATATTACAGGCGCTTATCTGCCCATTTAGAAATTTAAACTAATAATAGTTTATTTTACTTGAAAACTTTGATGTTCTGAGAATTTCGGAAGTTATATAAACACGAATTGTTCAATAGATAAAGAAAGAATGTGAGATGTGATTATAAAAGAGCAAAGGCTATCTGTTATATTATTTAAAATACAAGGAGTTAAATAGTGTCAGGTGATTTTACTTTGCAGTCGGCATTTTCAATATATCAGTTCTCGGGTTGCGAACCTAACTATAACTACAAGGAAAGATGTAGCTTAGTGGTAGACCACTAGCCTCGCATTCGAAAGGTACTGGGTTCGAATCCCGGCGGGACCGGATTTAGCTAAGACTTTTTCTACGGCCTCACGCCGAGAAACGGTAATTCCTGTACCGGCCATCTTGTTGACTTTTTCCATGGCTCAAAAATTCCAGATGAATATCGAGAAGGTTCCTTATATTCAAGGCCATGGCTAATCACACTTCTATGTTCCCAAAGTTGCTTATCTTATCCTAATTTCCTATAATTCCTCCATTCGCATATTGCTATTAAATAAATTGAAATTTATAAAATGTAGAAAAAACCGGGAAGTGGTAAAATGGAAATTAGTAATGGTACGAATAGCGTCTGTTATGACATGATGTCGAGAAACAGACGTTAAACGCATTATTATGATTATTATATTATTTAAAATATTTTTCACTTCCCTCAAACATCAAGATTATTTTAACACCTAACCTTAAAAAGTGATAAACATTTATACTCGCCCCAGAGGCGAATTAAATGTCGAGAGCGCCCTAGGCAAGCACCTCATCGGCGCCCCTCTAGCAGCCATATGTTATAAATTTTAACTAATAATTAGCTGCTCTCCGCGGTTTCACCCGGATGATGCCCCATCCCGTGGAAATTTCGGTATAAAATGTGTAAATCTGGGTCTTCAGCTATCTGCATACCAAGTTTCATCACAATCGGTTCAGTAATTTTATGTTAATTATTTTCTTTGTTTAAAAACTTACGTGCGCGCGCCCCCTTGTAACCTCTCGCCCCTAGGCACGTGCCTAGTTTTCCTTAGAAATAATCCGCCTCTGACTCGCTCTCTCCCCCAAATTCACGTGACGGAAAAAACGAAAGGCCAACACACACACACAACCTCACGAACTGTCCGAATAAGTTGTCCGACTTGCAAGCAGAGAGTCAAGAGTTCAAGCCCGAGTGTAGATAATTTATTTTTAAGTATAAAAGCCAAACACAGTTTCAAAACTACAGTTAAGCTAACCTGTTTAACATCAACCTAAACTATAATATGTAAATGAACGATGCACGCGGGAACCACAAACTAACCATAAATATTTTCAAACCAGAACATCAAAATAATAAACAAATACTGAATTGGAGGGTAAATTGTAATTTAAATTTGGTTACAACTCTATTACATATTTGCGCTGTTCATGATTCGCGTGAGAAAAGAGATAGAACCTTTGGTATGAAGACAGTGAATATTAAAAAATAACCACAAAACATCAAATCCCTAAAATGATGGTAGATGTTTTGTGGATATTTTTCAATATTCAGTATTACATTGTGATATTTTAGAAGTTACCTTTCAATCTATCTTTGGAAAAGTTAATTTAACTATTTATTTATTTAATATGCATCTTACGACTTAAATGTCCACTTGTAAAAGAGCACTCATAGAGTACAATACAAGTACTACACGTGAAAATTATTATTATTCAAACATTTAAAAATAGCAATAATGACTTAGTTACTTTAGTCACAACAATTTTATTATTGGGTGCATATTTCGAGAACTATGCTCCCATCTTCAGCAAAAACTAAACAGTTTAGTTTTTGTTGAAGATGGGAGCATAGCTCTCGAAAGTGACTAATTTTTTGTTTTTGTTGTTTTCATCCACAGTTTTCTTCTAGTCCAAGAGTTTGTGGTCAAAAATTGTAAGAATTTGTAAATATTTTGAGATTAGCTAGATACTATTCAGAGTGTAAATAATTAATATACTATAGACGGCAAGTCGCGGTCCGAACACCTGGTGTTAAGACATTTTAAAGATATAGAAAACTAGTGTTTTTCAAAGCTGAAGTTTGGCACCGAGTTTATTTATTGACCATATTTTTTTAATGCCATACCTCATTTTGATAGAATCAACACGGCATAGTCTACATTCGGTAGAAGTTCCACACTTCTACCGATTTCTAGGTCGGTTCTATCAAAATGAGGTCTAACTAGTTTTAGCTAATCTCAAATCAATAGTCATAGTCATTCTTACAATTTTTGATCACGACCTCTTGAATTATTAGTATTCTTTAATGCTATTTCGTTGTTTACAATTTCATAAAGAATAAAATATTAACAGATTGCGAAGGTCGAGAGATTGCAAACAAATTTTTAGCTCCTTTGTTAAATTTCCTGTAAGCACTGAAGTAACAGCCTGTCGTAAGAAAATAATAATGTAATCAGTTATGCAGATAATCTCTCTAGAGAATTTATACTGGACAGCATTGTATTTAAGTTCATTTTGAGAAAATGTGTAAGCTAAATTATAAAGCACAACAAGTCCGTGTAAATGAGCAACTGTTCAGCCGACTCATAATTAATAATTAATAAGTTTATTATTTATTTACATAGTTGATTGTGAGGTGTCCTAATGTGTAGTTTTTCGCGATGTTTTTGAATTATACTCCAAATATTGATAAAAAAATGTCGCGTACTAGCCTATTTATTCTTTAGGAAAGAATGATTTAATATCAAAACAGAGTTTCTTAGCACCTTTGAGTTCTGATTCAGAACGTCTTCGATCTTTGCGAGAAATGGATCTATCGGGAATCCGTATCGACAAGCACAATCTCAGTGAAGCATTTTATCCATATGGCAACCGTATATATTCATATATCTGAAACACGATCTGAAGATTGGTAACGTCACCGAAAGGTCGCGAAGGGTCTAAAAACTAGTTATTTGTAAATAACTCAACAACAGTTTCAGGGCCGAAAAGGTATTTATCAATCTTGAATCTGATGAAATCATAACTGAAAGGGTAAAGGAGTGATATTTTACGGCCATAAATAAGGAGTTCTGCTAAACTGCTTTATTTATTATATTCTTTATTGAATATTTAATTTTGAATTAAAATTTTTATACAGCAAAGAATGCCTTAAAACTTGTTTTGAATAAAACATAAGAATAGTTGTTTTAGTGCTAAATTTTACTATAATTTGCATAGTAATTTAGTACTATAAAAGTATCTTTAAAGCAGTTTTAGTTTTGAAAGTCGAACTAGAAACTGACTTTTAAGTGAAACTTTTTAGCCTCGTTTTTTCCCGTTCGGTTACGCATGTCAAGGTTACGTGACGTCACGTCGAAGCGATCGACTAGAGCAGTACATATCGAAAAATAGCAGTGTTTATGTTCATAACTATATTGTACGACTACAAACAAGTGTGATGGTAGCCGACCAGACCAGTACTCATCGAAAAGCAGCGAGGTTTATGTTCATAACTATATATTGTACGTCTATATAACTATAATTTCGTAGGAATAATAATTTCAATCGAGCAGCACATCAAATACATATTGAGCGCCAACGATAGAATCTGGATTCTTACTAAGTTCGTCTCCATACTGATCAGGGTTCAAATTACAGTACTAAAACCACGTAAACAAAATTTTACACTTTCGGCGATTTTTATTACACATTTATTAAATAAATAAAGATTAATTTGCACCGAAAACCGCAACAAGAAAACCGCAACAAGTTTTCTATTTGTGAAAAATGATCGTAAGTATTTGTTGTTTTTTCATTTTATGGATGCGTGGGTATTAATTAACCGATTGGTAGTTACATTAGTAAACGGACCGTTATATTCAATACGTTATTTTTAAATAACAATTAGAACTATTTTGTTATCAAAAAATAACATCTTTGTCCATCATTAGTATAGTAATATGATATCATGATACACTATACTCTATAGTAATAACGTCATGTCGCATACAATGCATAATAGACACGGTCTGAAAATACGAGACGAGATATGACAAATGGGTGTGGTTAGTGTTAGATAGAGATGGAATTAGTTACACCGCATCCATAAATCATCAGTGGATATATCATCATTCTTGTCATATAAACACCGTGATGGTGAAATAAGTGTGTCATCATCATGGTTCATTCTGTTCACGACTCACTTTGATCTGTTTTATATTATATTTTAATAATATACTACTTTACTAGGTACTTTAAATTCTACATAAAATTAAAATATGGAAAAGTTCTATAATAATAATAATGAAAATATGAAATTAAAGTTTTTCTATAAATATTTATTAAATAACAAATTCAAAACGCATATGACAAGTATTTCACGAGAATTTCCGTCCTCATAAAGACATCATCAGGTGACACTAGAAAGGTCAGAAAATATTTGAATATAAATACTCTGAAAAAATATTGTATTTACGAAAAGGTTATTGAGTGAATGTATAATTCCGAGAATAATTCATTATTTTAAAAATTATTATCATTGTATGAATGAAATAAGTTATTGGCTGAAAAACTATATGAACTTTTTCATTAAACTAAACTTTTTGGTTCTGTGATAATATACATCCTGGATTAGGTTATAGACTATTACATGGTACCCCACCCGGCTTCGCCCGGATGCAGACGACTTCAATTAAATAACCGCGGTATAAAATATATTATTCTATGAATAAATCTTTATTTATATATTCACTACCGGCCTGTTATTATAGCCTATGTCTAAAAGCAAAGTATCACCTATTGAACATTGAAAAAAATTTGAAATCGGTTCAGTAATTTCTGAGATTAACCCAGATTTTCATTCAGGCGAAGTCGGGCCAACCAGTTATAGTTTATGTTCTAAAGCAAAGTATCACCTATCTAATAATGAAAAATTTTTTGTAATCGGTCTTCTGAGATTACCTCCGATTTTAACCCAGGCGATGTAATATACATATGATATACAGATTGTATCAAACTAAACCTGTGCATAGGGCATTCTGTGTGTAAGACAGAGATTGATACATAAAGCAATAAGTAAGAGTGAGATAAATGATCACTAATAGGATGTTACGTGGTTACTGTAAATAAATAATATTTATACAACCTAATAGCGTCATCTTTGTTTTTTCGCTCCTTCTATGCTATTTTCAAAGGCAGCTACAAATAATTTTATTATGTCGGCGGTTGAATTACCACCATAAAACCATTTAATTATTTGAATTTTTTCCCGAACAGTACAAATTGCCATTTTATCAATAATTTCAGTAGTGACTATAGTTGCTGTAGAAAACAACGATGACAGTTGTTCGGTATTACATATTTATTTACAGTAACCATGTAACATCCTATTAGCGATCATTTATCTCACTCTTACTTATTGCTTTATGTATCAATCTCTGTCTTACACACATAATGCCCTATGCACAGGTTTAATTTGATACAATCTGTATACATATAAAGCTTCCTCGTGAATAAATCTATCCCACCAAAAACATAAATGTGAAAAAAGGAACCAAGTTCGATACAAAGAACAGCTTCGCCGAAAAAAGAATTGAGATCTAAGTGGGTGCCAAGTTTTCATGTTTCATATAATAAATAAATGAATAATGTGTGAAAACTTACCAAGTGAAAACTTGGCACCCACTTAGATCTCAATTCTTTTTTCGGCGAAGCTGTTCTTTGTATCGAACTTGGTCCCTTTTTCACATTTATGTTTTTGGTGGGATAGTATATTAGTATTATTAGTATAGATAGTCAACATCTTTCAGATTTTTTCCTTTGTATACGCCTATAATGATCTAACTTGGTGCCAAATTTCAAGTTTCTAAGTCAGCTAGAAGTGGTCTAGGTTTTTGATGAGTGAGTCAGTGAGTGAGTACCTAATAAAAATTACACTTTTCAGACCTCAACAACTGAGAACTATAATAGGTTTATTAATGAAATTTGGGATTCTAGGTGTTCAAGAGAGCCTTATTATACATGAAAAATTGCAAGTGTGTAGGTCTAATATTATTTTATTTATGGGCGGGGGTCGAAAGTAGCTCGAAATGGTTCGTGTAAATATAGGAACACACAGTCAGTGTTTGCCGAACTTGGCTGTCACACCGTCGTGTGTCCAATCGTAAAAACTTGAACAAAATCCATTCATTAGCTACCGAGAAAACGGTCTTCTGAGATTAGCCCTGATTTTTACCTCCATCTTTATTTCATCTCCATTGCGAAAGCTACCCGTGTGCAAAATTTCACAGAAATTGTTTGAGTAGTTGAAGCGTGAAAGCGGAACAAACAAACTCTCTTTCGAATTTATAATATTAGTTGTGATTGACATCCGGGTGAAGCCGGGCCGGGCAGCTAGTCTACAATAAAATCTGTATATCTGCTGGTATTAAAAATAAAATAAAAACACAGGTCGGTCGCGACAGTTAACGACAATTAATCATATCGAGTTATCATTACATTGTTTCGGTTGACCTCCGTTGGGACGCCTGACTGTGTAGGATTACGGAAATATAGGCACCCACATATCTATAATGTGTGTATACCCTGGATACTGGATTAAAGAGGATTCAGATACCCTGCACCGCTGCCATCAGCATAAATTATCACCAAAAACTGCTTGACAGCAGGTTATAACGATTTTATTACCTAAACGATATACAAACAGGTTTATTTACAACACCACCGATTGCTAAATTGTCAATTAAATACTAGGCGTGAAAGTTCCGATATTTTCAATGTTGTGTTCTCTCTCACCGAATAACTGAAAGTGTTGTATGTTTAGCTATTTTAATTTTTTACGAAATGATCACAAATTTTTGGGGTTTCGTACCTCAAAGGGAAAAATGGAACACATATAAATTTAGATAGTTATAATAACAATTAAACGATTTTAAACCCCTAATATCTACAACGTATTCACTTAACAAATTATTAGTGAATAACAAAAATATCAGACAGCTAAGCTGCCATGATTGTTAGGCTATGTATATCTAAAAAAACAAGCAGTGAGGTGGGTCGTTTATTAGGACTAAAGTGCGACCCTTGACGTCCACACGACGAACTTCCCAGTTTGATAAATATTTAATAATAATAATTAAATTAGATATTACACAGAAAAGTAATCATTTTAATCATTAAAACATAATTATTATTTATTTTTAACAATAATAAAAAAAAAAAACGGCGCAACCGATTTTTATAAAATTTATGTCGGATCAAAATGACGTTAACAATCCTCGATTGACACCCTTACGATGTCGATATAATTTTTTATTCGCGAGATATTGTGTAAAATCTACTTTTTTGGAGTCTATTTGGTTAAGAAAAAAGAACGGCTGAACCGATTTTGAAAAAATTTCTTTCAGAACATATTTACGTTAATACGCGTCGATTGGCACCCTAACGTGGTCGATATCATTTTTCATTCTCGAGATTTCGTCTTAGAAATAAATGGACACATACGTACGTACGTACACACACACACACAGACATCTTTCTAAAAATAGTGTAAAAATAGTGTAGTGACCTTGAAATATAAAAACTTGTTATATATTTTGATTTAGATTTTCAGACCCAATACAATAACTTCCATTGGGAAGTTAAAAATCAAATGCCACTGCCGGGACTTGAACCTGAAATTCCCAGTTACGCAAGTCCTGTATTTGAATGGACACTAATAGGATCAGTCATTGTTTCGTCCATATGTCTGTCACAGTCGAATTTCTCTGAACTATAAAGGTATCAAGCTGATATTTGGCAAATAAGTAGTTATAGAGCTTACACTAATCCGCATATATTCGAATAATCAGAATCTAAAAAATATTTTTCCGTAAAGGGGAGGGGCAAAGATGACACCCAAAAAAAAACTTTGTATTCGGTATTAGTCCAAGATAATCCTGGCAGTTGGTGGTCATAACAAAAAATAATCTAGTAGGGAATATTGAACTTAAATTGAGAATTAGAGATCAGGCAGCACAGAAGGTAGTTCTTCTACTGACGAAAGTATAATATAATGTACCTAACACAATGTAGAAAAACCGGTCAAGTGCGAGTCGGACACGCGCATCGAAGGTTCCGTACAAGAATAAAAATAAGAAGTTAAGTAGGGGTAAAAAATTATCAGATATGTTTTTAAAAAGTTTTTTTACTTAGTTATTTTATTTTGATCTTTTTTCCGTATCAAATTTAATTAAAGTAGTTATATTTTTAAAGTAAAAAAAATATAATAATAGAATATTTAATGAACAAAAAATAAAGTGAAAAATTCCAAAATGTTTACATTATAAAAAAAATCACATATCGTCAGTTGGATTTGAACCTGGCTCTTCGTGGTGACATGCGATCGCCTTACCGCTACTCCCCTGTATACCACAGCACAAATAATGGTATATTTGACAGACTTTGCCTTACTTTCCGTTTTTGTATGGAGGCCCCCCTTAATTTTTACTTTTTGTTTTTTTTTTTATTATTTGTTAGGATATCCGCCGCATCCGCCGCAAAATAACACATACTCTGTGAAAATTTCAATCTGCTACCTGTTACGATTCCAAAGATATACCCTTTTAAAGGTTTTTCCTTTTTTGTATAGGGATCCCTCTTAATTTTTTGTTTTTTTTATTATTTGTTAGAATATCCGCCATAATAACACATATTCTCTGAAAATTTCAACTGGCTACCTGTTGGAGTTCAAAATACAGCCTTTTTAAGTTAGGACAGACGGCGTAGGCTTAGTATTAGGGTTCCAGTACGGAACCCTCAAAATCATCTCGAGTTAGAGCTTGTTTATTCAACTACCACTTTCTACCAACTTCGCTCAATTTTCCTTAAATCGTTGATCATCTCGACATGCATATTATGTACAGAATATTTGATATATTGTAATAAATTCAAATACAGTAAACAACCGTAGGCCGATTGTATTGTGTAGAGTTAAATCAATTTCCATAATGTTTACATATGCACATGTGAATCAACTATGTAGATAAATAATATTATACAGGTTGTTCGTCATCATAACCTAATATGAGTACTACATGATTTAATTACTCTCAAAATCAATATTTTGTAGCGGAACATTTTTGTGAATATATTTCATGTCACTATTTTATACATCTACTAAAGTCACCGACCACTGAAGTTCGGCTTAGAAATTACGCACTAACATTGATTCTTAGGTAATAATACACATTGGACAGGTACGTTATTTGAATATCGAAAAGTTGTAGTTTGATTTCCATAAAACCGTCATAAACTGGTGCGTACTACGTAAATGCGTTCAAAAAATAAAAAATTAAATATAAAAAAAGGGCGAGGTTACTTTTAATGTGCACTGTTAGTTCTATTTCGTAACAATTATTGAATCGATTCATTTTGTTGCTCGAATTAAAGCTAGTAACGACAATAGGGTTGTAGAGTCTACAACCCTATTGTCGTTACTAGCCTTAATTCGAGCAACAAAATGAATCGATTTTAGCGTCTACAATGTAGACGCTAAAAGAAACAAATAGATTTTAATTTCAGTCTTCATGGTTTCCGGACTTGTAGGCCGTGGTCCGGTGGTATTTCTACCTGACGTTTCGTCTACAACTGCGGTAAACATTCTCAATGGTGAGGTGGCAGCAGTCGAAGTGTCTTCCTTGGCGGCTCACAGGTCAGTGTCAGTGAGCCGCCAAGGACACTTCGACCGCTGCCACATCGCCTTTGAGAATGTCTACCGCAGTTGTAGACGAAACGTCAGGTAGAAATACCACCGGACCACGGCCTACAAGCCCGGAAACCATGAAGACTTAGAACAATGCCGGCCGTGAAAGCTTGCACACCTGGATAGATTTTAATTTTTTTTTTTGATAGTCTATAATATATTATAAACACAATCATATAATTTTTATTTTCACAACGCCGCTATTGAAAATTCGATTTTCGGTACCTGTTTAGCGGGTTGAAAATACAGAAATCGCCTTTCTGTCAGAGGCGAATTATCCTTAAGGCAAACTAGGCACGTGCCTAGGGGCGCGAGGTTACAAGGGGTGCGCGCACGTAACTTTTACAGATTTACACATTTTATACCGAAATTTCCACGGGATGGGGCATCACGCGGGTGAAACCGCGGGGCGTAGCTAATTATTATATAAGTACTAGTTAAAATTTATAATATATGGTCGTTAGAGGGGCGCCGATGAGATGCTTGCCTAGGGCGCTCTTGACATTTAATCCGCCTCTGCTTTCTGTAATTATCTGTAACTACAGAAACCGCTTGTTTGAGAGATACAAAAGTAAATCTGGTTTCTGTAGATCATACAAGACGTCATATTGTTGGCTATCGACGGACACCCCGTGTTTATAAATTATTATCAATACAATACGTAGGTACTGTTTATATAATTTTATTTGTCAAACACAGACGCTCAGAGGTTTTGGCACAAAGCCCACGTGTATACATTAGTGTTAATTATTGAATAGTTAATGAAATATATCAACTATAATAATATTATAAACTTGTGTAATGTATTGTTCCCTTAACAATCCAGTGGCGCAATTATTCTGCGGTGGTTTCATTATACTTGGAATGGTAATCATCAAAACATGTGACATTAATATTATACTTTAGGTAAATGAAATTCTATAGTCATGGTTTAAAATTTGGACAAAAACTAAGTTTAAAATTAATTAATATGATTCTTTGGACATCTTGTTTGTATTGCTTAGATATAGTTTCAGCGCGGTGACAAGGCAAATATTAACAAATAATTGGTAAATGATAAAATCAATCGATTTAAAACCCCTTATATCCACACCATATTATTCACATAACAATTAGAGGTGAAAATAATAAATATCTCAGACAGCTATGCTGCCATGATTTTTGAGCTATATCTAAGAAAAAATCAAATGACCACTGTCGGGATTCGAACCCGAAACCCCCAGTTTCCGGCTAGGTGAGTTACCGATTTCTCCACAGTGCCCGAGAGTGGAAACCGATCTCTTCTTATATATAGCAATTTCACGTTGAAAACGCACTACATGCGAGAGTCGACTATTTAAATAAACTGCAAAGCATAGTACAGCTATTAAACAGTCGAATCATTATACATGTGAGAGTTAACATTTTATAAGTTTTAACAACTTAATAAACTCGTTAGGCCGGGAAGCCTTAGGTTTTACCTATAGATAAACAACGTTTTGAGTTTCTGTGGACAGTAATTAATTGGTAAATGATAAAATCAATCGATTTAAAACCCCTTATATCCACACCATATTATTCACATAACAATTAGAGGTGAAAATAATAAATATCTCAGACAGCTATGCTGCCATGATTTTTGAGCTATATCTAAGAAAAAATCAAATGACCACTGTCGGGATTCGAACCCGAAACCCCCAGTTAACAAATAGGTATATATTTGCTAAATTTTATTTAAAAATAGCACATAATATATATTTTTTAATATTTGCCTTGTATCCCGCACTGAAACTATAGATAAAATTAATGTCAAAAATCAAAATCATTACATAAATGAAAGAAACGTTCCGTTACTTCACCTTGTATAAAGTATCTTCTATAATAGAATATGTGTATTTGTGTAATATATGTAAAAAATATCATTTTTCGTTAAACTAGAAATTCATTTGAAGAACTCTACAATCAATTGAGCTGGATAGCTCTCACTCGATTGTAAATTTTATGAACTGTTTGTGCGAGTTTGTTTGAAAAAAATATATGATATGCCATGAAATCGCATTTGAATAATTCGGGAGTATTGTGATATTTTGAATAAAATAAGTTAGTAGCTTAAATGGAATGATCCCCGCTTGGAAAACTGCGACAGATATTTCTCTTCCTGTATTAGCAAATTAAAGAATCGAGACACGTTTCGGATGAACTGTAATTTCGAACGATTGCTAGGCAACATTGTTGCAATTCAAGAGTATATGCTCGTCTGTGGCTATAGAACTTTTATAAATGGAATGAGAAACAGGCTGCCAGCATCGATTTGTCTCACTCAAGTTCTAAAATCTCGAATGCGCACGAGTTCCAAGCACTAGAACAATATACACTACCGCTCAAAATTATGAAAACGCCTAAAATTTGACTATCTACTTTACCGCCATATTTAACAGTGGAAATTATAAAAAATATACAGGGTGATTCATAATATGTGCGCAGGACTTCAGGATGTGATAGCTCGTTCAAAAATATGAAATAAAAAGTTCCTATTAACATGGGTCCGCAAAAGCACCGTTTTCGAGATACAGGGTGTTAAAGTTGAAGAAAAAAATTTCGTTTTTTGCTTATATCTGAAGAACGGTTTGAGGTACAAAGTTAAGCTGCCGCACACATTTTCTATCTTAAAATTGCTTTGTTTTTTTGAAGTTAATTTTTTGTGGTTATTAATTATTTCCATGTTGACATAAATTTTGTGCTTAAAAAAATCATGTTTTTAATCCTAAAATGCTCTTTTTCTCGGAAACGATTAACTGTAGCGCTCCAAGTCAAGAGTACCTTTTTTGTGTAGAATATCCCGGCGGTCTAAAACGCGTTTCAAAATTAATTTTTTTGCAGTGGCGTAGAAGTTAGGGGGGAAATTACCCTTCAATCCTTCAAAATCTCCACCACTGGTAACAAAAAAAAAATTTTTTTCGTAAAAAAAACAAAGCAATTTTAAGGTAGAAAATGTGTGCGGCAGCTTAACTTTGTACCTGAAACCGTTCTTCAGATATTAGCAAAAAACGACATTTTTTTCTTCAACTTTAACACCCTGTATATCGAAAACGGTGCTTTTGCGGACCCATGTTAATAGGAACTTTTTTTCATATTTTTGAGCGAGCTATGACATCTTGAAGTCCTGCGCACATATTATGAATTACCCTGTATATTTAATGAATTTATTTATTTATTGTAGATTATAGACGCGTCGACAAGTCATTAGCGTCTTAATTACATTAAATAACAACTTCCTTAAAACTAAATGACATCACAAAACATTCATGAGTGGAGGTGGGATTCGAACCCACGATAGTGTGATATAAAGGTCGGCTACGCTAACCGTTACACCACACTGTCCTCATTTTTAATGAATATAATATATGTCACTATACAGATAATAGAGTCACCTGTAACATTTTTTTTATCTATTTTTTTTTTTAGAAAAATGTCAATAAAGTAAATACAATTTTGGAAGGCGTTTTAGCAAAACGATCTCGTTTCACTGAAGTGCCCGCCTGTCCGGGGAACGTCTGGTGCCACTGTTTCACATCAAATACTCCGTACTCCGTGGAGTCTAAAACGTCGATTACACCCGAACTTGTCATGTACCCGATATAGTATATATGCGCTCTCATTCGGGAGCGAACAAATACTTTAACCGCTGTGTGTCACATCTCATGATGAAATCGGACTGTAATATATTGGAGTATGGACATGCAAAGGAGCGTTTTGAATGAATGAATTGTGAATTATAGCGCTCGACAACAGAGGTCATTAGCGTCTGTAAAGAAACAAAGTGTAAACAAAAGTAAAAACAATAAAATAAAAGCAAAATCAAAAATTGACACACAACAAAATAAAATCATTATAAGTACAAATAAAATGTGATTATGTGTCATATAATATAAAGAAAGATATAAAGAAAAAACCATAAAGGCTGTAAAGGGGCCTAAATGTATATAAATAAATAAAATTAAATAAACCGGTCAAGACCGGTTTCTTTTAAAAATCAAAACAGCAGATCGACATTGTCAGGATCATTTCCTAAAACAACCGACAGATCACCTGACAATCCGATCTGCTGTCGTGTGTCCCTAAACTGGACACACTCCATTGGAGCGTTTTAGGGAAAGATAAAAAATGTGTCCGAGAGAGAACATGGTCCGAGGAGCTATAATAATGTTCGGAACTATCCAAATCTAATAGAAACGGCCGTATAGGCTATTCCTATTCCATTATAAAAGTTCCATGTCTGTGATATAGTTATTTTGATGGAGCGGTTGGACAGTGACTGGGGCGTTGGTGTAGGGACACGGCACCAATTAATGACCACTACGTGAATTATGACATACGGGAGAGTTCTGTTACATGCGTATATACCGAGTGAACAGTGCGACTGCACCAGAAGTAGATACATTACAGCGTCGCCAGACGTCCTGATTTTTGTGGGACGTCCCGCTTTTTTTTTGTAAAATTGAATGTCCCGCGCGGGACACCTAATTTTTTAATTTCTAATTTTTTTATTTCACACTAACTGTGTGCCCGATGGGATTTCCCATCGGCAACATCTCAGAAACCATCCAACTTTTCTCAAATGTTAGAGTTTTTGGATAACCTGCTCTGCCCATGCCCTCTTTTTGAACCTTTGGTCGCAGCGAGGATTCCGTGTAAACAAATCAAGACTAAATAGACTTTATTATGCTCTTCAGAAGCCTAAATACCAACTTCTACGTTTCTAACTTCAAAAGTGACGCACTTCCCATACAAACTTTCGTCCCTTATTTTACCCCCTTAGGGGATGAATTTGCCAAAACGCTGAAACAACTGACTCTTATTTGTACACAGAAGCCTAAACAAAAATTTCCATATTTCTTACTTCAAAAATGACGCACTTCCCATACAAACTTTCTTCCTCTATTTAACCCCCTTTTCTTAATAATTTTCTTAGCGCTCACTTACGTTATATAAGGAATTCCTGTGTAAAATTTAATGCTTCTAGACCCATCGGTTTAGGCTGTGCGTTGTCTGTCTGACAGTCCGTCAGTAAGTTAGTGTTAGAGTTTTATTAAGTACTCGTAGATACTTATCTACAAAAAATCTCTATTTGGTAAAATAATAATATCTGGCATCGCTGGCACAGAATCACAGAGAAATATAAGTGAAAAAATCAATACATATCCTCCATTTACATAGAAATTGAAATAATTTTAATCTTTAAATACTTTTTCCAAGAACGTAAGATAATTAATGGAGATTCAGTTAGAATGGTGTAAAATTCCAACCAAGTTTTTCGATTTCTGGCCCAATGTGAATTGACGCAAAAATTGAGGAGCATGTGAAGTTTAACTACAAAGTTCAACTTGTTTGTTGGCTTTTGTATGCTCTACCTTTTGAACGCATACTTTAAGCGAATTCACTTTGAAAGAAACCAGTAAAAAATGACTATTCGACTTTTCAATACTCTTGTCCGAACTTTAACTTTTGAATTTTACTAAACTTTGCACACATAGGTAAATTTATAATTACAAAATCTTGCTTAGAATTTATTTTGGAAGATATGAAAATTGAAATTATTATGCCGGTAAAGCAGAGTTCATATTACAGTCTGCTCGTCTACTTAGCGATGCTTAGTGTATTTAGTAAAATATTATACAGCCAGTGAACGTTTATCGGAAGAAATATATTTCGTTCATGAAATTAAGTTTAGCAAATTATTATCATGGCCTCCCTTAGTTGAAGGTAAAGCTTTTTTAGATGATTACAAATAGTTTCTGTGCATTCTGTTTCAATTTCTTTTTAATAGCGTGTGCGATCCCCGACTTGCTTTAAATTTTCGCTCATTGCTCATCCTTATTTTATTGTAGCGAGCGTAATAAAATATAACCTGTTACTCGGTTCAGTAGTTCCTGAGATTACCAGACGTAAATAAACTTACAAACTTTTCCTTTTTTAATCTCCGATGCAAAAAGAGGGGTGTTATAAGTTTTGATGCCTTTGTCTGTTTTTTCGTCTGTCTATTTGTGGCAGCGTAGTTTTAAAACGGATGAACCGATTTAAATGAAATCGGTTCAGCCGTTTGCAAGATCTTTAGTTCTCAACACAGCTAGAAACTTCGAGTTTAAGCTCAAATAATCAGTTTTTGATTATTTAGGTCAACAATTATGGAATAAAAATTGAATTACTTACAAATTTAAAAACCCTTCGATGCAAAAAAGAAAATTTTTAAAATCGCAAATTAATTTCTTCGTTTGGATGAAATATTTAATTCATGATTACGTTACGGACAAAGAAAATGACAAAAATACCAATCTCTCAGCGGTCCCCGACGCATTTATAATTAGATATAGTAGAAATTAATTATTTCTTACTTTTTTGCGTCGGGTTTTTTTTTTATTTTTAATTTAGTTGTTATACTTATTAGTATGATGATAGATCCATGATACACATTAAAAGACAACGCATCTTTTTGGTTCAATATAAAAACGACAGTCGATATAATATGCAGTCTGCATTCATGTATAACAGTCATACAGTGGTCAATATGCCGGTATGACAGGTCTGCTTCAATCTTCATAATCACAATATCGGCCGGCTGAATATTATTTACACTATCACACAGCGGCCACAGGTTCCTCATCCATCAATACTCACACAACTGTTACACGTTTCGCTTATTGGTCAACACTAATTTATGTTAATTTGTATAGAGCAGTAAAAACGTTTGATTGCGATTCGTCATTAATTGTATTGGCTGCTTAATTACTATGAAAAATTACCTAAAAATGAGTATACATACATTTCAACGGTCTATTTAATCTGATTATATGAGTTTGTCGAAACTGCAAATTAAATTAAAAAGTGACGAGTTTGCATTATTTAATGGAAAAGGGTACCGTAAATAGCAGTTGTTTTTGTAAAAATAATTTCTATATAATAAAATTTACTTTGCAGATAAAAATTCAGAAAATGAATATAATAAAGTAAATTTTATAATAATCAATGATTAAAACCCCAAATCCATAAACGAATTCACTTATACTAGTTACAGATTTCAGACAATAATGTTGACAAAAATTTAACAAGGCTACATAAAAAAAATTTGAAAGCCACTGCCGGTATTTTTTTATATTTTAAAAGCATGTTTTTGATATTATTATAGCTGCAGTGCACTTGTCATTTTATGTATATAATAGTACGTTTGTCTCTTTATACATTGTAAATCAGTCTTTTTTATCGCAATAATTTATTAAAATAATATTTTTTGAAAAAATGAGCATAGATTTTCTATTCATTGTTAGTATCGTTTGCTCATATCTAAAGATTTGGTAATACCGGGTGTCCGGTCTCAAAGTCGAACATAGGGAATTAACGTTGTGTGCCATTTTTAAGTATTTTGGCTTTTACTTTTACTCGTATAGATTATAATAAGAAACAGACAGGTACCTATGTAAATAATGAAGAATTTAATTGGTTTTTTATTATTAAATAACGAAAAGTAATAGTTAATAAAGAAAATAAAATTATAATAAATATTCAAAAAACTCGGGTCGCAGTGCCAAACCCTGCCGACAATATAGTGTATTTGCTAATACAGGCATTGTGGCATTATTATGTAAACTTAAGTTTGTTTTTTGACAAAATAAAAAATTTAACCCCTTAATACATCCCTTAAAATAATTAAATTTGTCTAAATTTCAATATTAGACATGGATTTTATCAGTACACCCAATTAAATACACCCTTCCATATCTAAGTGAATCCGTATCAACAACCTAGTGTTTTCATAAAATTTGAAAGTCCGGTCCTGTCGGGCCGATTTTATTAACATTTTAGTAGCACATTTATATCTTTACTAAAGAGTTAAATTTCAATTTTGAAACGATTCTGACAAATTTTTCGGTATTTTTGGGCCCAAAAACTTTTTGGAACCCCTAAATACAACCCTGAAAATGGTCCGATCAGGCCCATTTTAAATAGGCTTCTTGCGGTGATGGGTTCCAATGTGTGTACCAAATTTCGTTTCAATCGATTAAGTCTGTCGAGAGTTATCGTGTACACACATATATATATATAAATATATATATATATAAATATATAAATATATATATAAATACATATATATATAAACATTTTCAAAAATGGTGCCAAAGTGTTCAGGAGGCTATGAAACGTCGAGAAATTTTGGTCCGACCCCTAGGTCCCGCCATCCGACCGACGCCAATAGTGTATGTGCCATATTATGGCAAATACACTAATAACCCCCCTATTTCAACTAAACAATATCCCAGTCTGTTATAAAAAGAGTTTCTACCGTTGAGCAACTGTCTTGAATTAATTAATGCGCATTCGGCAACTATGGCTTCCCTCAAAGAATTAATATCTGGGTGGCGTCTTTTACATCTAAGCCAAAATGTGCAGGACAGTCGTCTTGTTGGAACCAGATTGCCAGATTTTCGCTTGCAGCTTCTTCCAGTGCAGACCCCACCTTAATTACTAAAAGGTCTAAATACTTCTCTGAATTTAAATTTCCCTCTATTTCAAAGGGACCAATAATTTTGTTATTAAATATCCCAGCCCAGATATTAAATTTTTGAGGGTACATGAGTTCTGGTGAAAATATTACAATAAAAACTCTTTCTTCATTGGAGTAATTATTTATTTTTACTTTCATTATTGTAAAAATGCTTACGTGCACCAATTACGAGTACAAAAGTTTTTTGACAATTTTATTACAGCACACTTCTTTCAGTGTTTTGTTTTTCGCCTACTTAATTTGAAATCATTACTGCAAAATCGGTAAATTTCAATTTGGTATTTTAAAGTAAAAATTTCATTTTTGGTCTTATTTTTAGAATCATTTGATGGGCAATAATTTTATCTTTCGATAGGTGCCATTACCTTTCTTGTACGTAGAATAATTGGCGAACACGAATCAGCAAAAATGAACAATACCTGCATGTTAAATCCCTATGTTCACCTTTGAGACCGCACAAGGGCTATAATAAAAAGAGCTGCTAACCATGTGTATATGGTGAAAGTGCGGGTGCGGTGGGTGGAAGTAACGGTCTAAATGCGACATTATCTAAGAAGGTAATTATGTGTGTTTATACCCATATGACCTCCATGACAATAACACTGACGTTTAAAACATATTAACTTAAAATATTCTCAGAAGGTATATACAAAAAAAAACTAGGTTGCGGTTTTATGAAACCACGGTGTATGTGATACTTTTTGCGATAACCCTAAACGCTTTTAACCCGAAATCGCCGAAAATATATAATTTTGTTTACATGGTTTAAACTCTGCAAAGCTAAAAGTTCACATCCTGCAAAGTTTGACACTGTATGATAGTAAAATATTAAAATAAAAAATAAATAGAGAAAATATAATCAAAATAGAAAAAATATAAATAAATATCAAGTGGAATATAGAATTGTTCAAAAAAACTCAAATTAATGGTGCCGCCCGTGTTCGAAACAGCGACCTACTGCGTATAAAGCAGCTGCGATACCTCTACGCTACACATTCCGTTGTGTTTACTGCTATATTTATGATATAGGCATACCGAGTTGTCTTTTTGAAATGAGCAGTTGGGATATATGGTCATTTTTTATTTAATTTTTGTATGTCTAAAATAAACAATAATAATAGATATAACCAAAATATCAAAATTTGTAATCGAGTAGCTTTATTTTCGTTACTTAATTTCCTTAAATTGAAATGAAAATAATAAGCAGAATATAATATAAGTTATATGTCACGGATAATATACCAATATTCTGTTTTCGACACGACTTTTCGCCGTTTACACTTTGTGTTGTTAAAAGCCACCTACGCCATATTCTTTTGAACTTCATTTGAATTGTTCTGAACTTTTAGAAGGTAGTGTATTTGATCGAATAGCTACCAGCACGAAATTCAAAAATCATTTATACAAAATTCGTGGATATAGTATTCTTTTCTTTTACGTGTTTTAAATATATTTTTACGTTCTTTTAATGTTGTTGGAAAAAGTATTCAAAAGTATATGAATTTTTAAACAATTTTTATGCGTATGTACGTTGTTTTTACCTTTATCGAAAAGGAATGACGTGGCAGGCACTTACCTGTTGTAAACTAACATATTGTTATTTTTAACTAATTGTTGACCACTACACCGTCCTTATATCTTTAAGTATGAGAGGGAGAAACAAAAGATGTTGATGTAACATTATTATTGTTATACAAAATGTTTTCTGAGTTGGCGGAATAAATATTTATTTACAATAATTAAAAACACAATAATAATGAATGCAACAATGAAAAGTCAGTTCTAACAATCAACACAAGTAAACAATAACTAAATAGTAATTACAAAGCAAAACAAACAACTATATACAATAATTCGTAATTATTACCACTACACTAGTATTTATTTTATCAATTTGGTTATTTATATCACGGCACTATTTATATTACTGATCCACCGTAGGCTTGAATGCGTGACTCACCGTTGACTGATTCCTCACTCACTCGCACTGGCTGTTTATATATGCTGCGTGGCATAAGCCTAGTGTGTTCTCGCTTTCTCTAGAACTTTCGCGCAGGTACCAGTTGTTCAGTAAGCAGACCCCGTTTCTCAGAACTCTTGTCTGCCGTTTATATACAGGGTGATCCGTAACATTATTAATTACCATAAATTTAGTTGTGGTCAGATCTTGACTTTTATACCAAAATATATTAAAAACTGATCATTCAACGTAATTACCTATGCGTAATCTGTTTATAAAAAATTGATCGTGTATTTTACACTTCTCAATATAGAAGTGAAACTAGTCGTGCCAACTGTAGACACACACAGACACGTACATTCATACGTGTAGTCATGCCTTCTTAGTATCCCACTCTAACTCAACAGCGCAAAGGAGTGGGGTGCAGCGTTTCATCTCCGTAACACGTCCAGCCGCATGAATCCAATTCATTCTACTGCGCGTAAAGAAATTTCACTTCAAAAAGTGTACCTATACCCATAAAATTATGACAATTACATCAAAAGTTACTATTACCGCCATTATTTTCATTTTTGAAAAAAAAATTCTTTTGGTCAGTTTAAGTAAAACTGAAAATGACGTAAAATTTGCGAAAACTGTACCTCATTTTTAGAGTTCTGTACCAGAAAGGAACCCTATTGTGCCAACGATATTTGTCTGTCTGTCTGTCTGCAATAGGCCTCTAACTTCTAAACGAAATGAGATAGGGACTTGAAATTCACACAAAATATGTATTACCGCGGCCCAAAGACGAAGATAATAACAAAAGATTAAAAAGGTTCATTTAAGGGGGGCCCCATACTACATGTTAACGGGGGTCAAAAACAATTTTTTTTTGTGCCTATTTTTGTGGTGTATCGTTGAAAAGGGCCTTTTCAGTAGATTATGAAGGCGTTTTTATTAGTGTATTTGCCATAATATGGCACATACACTATTGGCGTCGGTCGGATGGCGGGACCTAGGGGTCGGACCAAAATTTCTCGACGTTTCATAGCCTCCTGAACACTTTGGCACCATTTTTAAAAATGTTTATATATATATGTATGTATATATTTATATATATATATATTTATCAATATATATATTTATATATATATATATGTGTGTACACGATAACTCTCGACAGACTTAATCGATTGAAACGAAATTTGGTACACATATTGGAACCCATCACCGCAAGAAGCCTATTTAAAATGGGCCCGATCGGACCATTTTCAGGGTTGTATTTAGGGGTTCCAAAAAGTTTTTGGGCCCAAAAATACCGAAAAATTTGTCAGAATCGTTTCAAAATTGAAATTTAACTCTTTAGTAAAGATTAAAATGTGCTGCTAAAATTTTGATAAAATCGGCCCGACAGGACCGGACTTTCAAATTTTATGAAAACACTAGTTTGTTGATACGGATTTACTTATGGAAGGGTGTATTTAATTGGGTGTACTGATAAAATCCATGTCTAATATTGAAATTTAGAAAAAATTAATTATTTTAAGGGATGTATTAAGGGGTTAAATTTTTTATTTTGTCCAAAAACAAACTTAAGTTCACATAATAAAGCCACAATGCCAGTATTAGCAAATACACTATATTGTCGGCAGGGTTTTGGCACTGCGACCCGAGTTTTTTTTTATTTATTGTAACAAAATTGTAGAGAGACCGTCAAAGTTGCATTTTTTAGAACTATTTTGGTATCAGGTCTATCTCAACAACGTCATTATCTATAAAGCTGTAACTCACGTCAAGTATCACTCATATTCTCTACTTAATCAAAGAATACTAAAAACAGAAAAAAGAAAGCGCCAATACATGTAAACGGGGGGCAAAAACATTTTTTTGTACCTATTCTTGTGGAGTACCGTTGAAAAGGGCCCTTTAAGTAGATTATGAGTGTGTTTTTTGTTTTATTTATTTTATCAAAATAATGTAGCTTTAACAAAGTGTTTTAAATCAATTATTTTTTAGGAAACATGCAATCTATTTTTCATTGTAGTAATGGTAGCTAATTTCTCTCTTTTTTATTAATGAGAAACCAATAAAAACAGACCTTATGAAAACATTTTATGTATGTAAATACATAAGTAATTACTGAAAATATAAATGGGATGCTAAACCATTTTAAAACGTATTTAAATAGCGTTGAAAAAATGATAATACATTTATTCACACATTACTGCAGTAGGTACCTATACAGATATTTATCATTTTCCAAGCTAATATGTATATTGCATACGTTTTATGAAAAAATTACGGGCATAGATGGGTTGACAGACCATTTAAAAAGCCATTAAAATGGGCTGAAAAAATGACGGTGAATTTATTTGCATTAGTGTTCTATATTTACCTTTCTACGAGATGCGTGCGTGAATATCTAAGTACGTCACAGAACTATCGCAAATTTAAAATTATAAAATTTATATACAAACGCAATTTGTGAACTTATGACACAGAGGATGGATTTTGCAAAGTGTTGAATTGAAAACGGCCTTTAATTGTGACCAAAATAAAATATAACGATACATTTTGTGTGTGTTTGGTCTCCAAGCCACGAACAAAAAGGTACTTATTCAATTAATTACTATAATAATTTATTATTATCAATACTAATATAATAAAGCTGAAGTTTGTGTATAATATGTTTGAATGCGCTAATCTCAGGAACTACCAGTCCGATTTTAAATATTTGTTTTGTTAGATAGCCCGTTTATCGAGGAAGGTTATAAGCTATTCGAGTTTTTTTATAATTCAACCCCAAACAGGGTAAAACGGGGGTGAAGGATTTTTTGACTATCTGTACTATTATTATAAACTGTAGGCAAGTACGCGAAGCGAGAACGACAGGCGACTTCGCTTCGCAGAGGGAGAATTTCTCGCGGGGGCGGTTTAAATCATAAATTCTTACCTCTGGAACTACTGAACCGATTCTAAACATAATCCTATAATGGGTTAATAACAAAACGTAAGTCTGAAATTCTTTTGAATTTTAGCGTATAGGCGGAATCCTACTAATATTATAAATACCACCAGCCCGACTTCGCTTCGAATGGGGGGAATTTCTCGTGGGGGGATAATAATTCATAAATTCTTGGCACTCGGGCGAAGCCAGACGGGACCGCTAGTATATAATATGTTAAACACTGTAGAATTTTGAACAGATTCTGCTCAAAAAATAACTGGCATATCGAAATACACCAAATAATTGAGAAGATGAGCTGAAAGACATTTTAAGCTAAATTTATGAAAATTAAATGATGCAGCCAATGACTAAAGTAAATACTATGTTATTACTTCAGTCAGTGGCTGTTGATGTAAGGCATAATTTTCCCTCGGATTTGATCGCGTTAGTGTCAGTTTTGATAAACATTATCTTAACCTGATCCGGATAAAAAATAACATTTGGATATCTGTACATAGCATTGCACCAAAATCGGCTCACCCGTTTTCCAGTGATACTTGTTCAGAAAAACATAATATATAGACGAATAAATAATAATTCTAGAAATACGTTTTTCCATTTAAACGTTATACAAAACACCCCAAAAACCTTAATAAACCCGCAAGAAAACAAAATGACAGATAAACGTCCCGTTACAATTTATAGGTAAACGTATGGATAATTTAATTTGAATGAGATTGTACTGTTTTCGAGTGATGATCGTTCAAATAAATATACAGACAATAATTCTGTAAACACATTTTTGTCATACCCCCTATAAAATAGCTGCGCATATATACCGGCCTGTATAATGGGTCACTTATACTAGTGTGGGAAAGTAAAATTCAATATTAATTTATTATAAATTCAATAGTAATTAATTCATCTTTTTTAATTTATTATTTTTGATAAATAAAGAAAAAATCAAATATTTTATATTCTCCAATCCCAGACAACAATTTGTAGTCATGACGAACTTTAAAAGAGTTCTTATTTCTGATTAGGACGTCAGATCTAATATTAAAATGAACTGTTTAAGAAGTCTTTAAGAAGTCGAATGCGCCACTTTCTGATAAAGTTAAGACTTCTTAAATAAGAACTCTTAAGGAATTCTTTTTTTGACTTCGCAAACAAGAATTCTTTAAGAGCTCTTTATTCTGAATCATAAAAAAGACTTCTTGACGGACTTACTTTTCTGAGTTCTTGAAAGAGAGGTCAGGAAGAACTCTTAATTAAGACTTCTGTAGGATTTCTTATTTTGGATTTTATAGGAATGAAAAATAATTTATAATATGTGTTTGGAAAAGCAACCAATATTTATTAATAATTTTCTTCTGTAAGTTTTTTATAAAATTATAAAAAAAATAGGTAGGTATAGAAGAAAATTATTAATAAATTTAATTGGCTGATTTCCCAAACACATTTTATAAATAATTTTCAATACAAAATGTGTAAAGAAAATTAGTACGTAAAATATATTAATTTGATTAATTTAATAATGATTAATTTAATATAAAACATAATTTTAAAATGGTACCTATTTTGGAATCAACCGTATGTTATATTAGTGATGGGCGGTTACGAGATATTTTAGTCGATTGTTCAAACAACTCGATGACTCTCGATGGTTTTCACTTGGACTCGATTGTTGTTGTTTCATAGTTCACCGAGACCAAGTTGTATAGTATTTAATCGTACAGACGATGTACACTGTCGAGAGCCACATAATATATACTCGTTCATCACTCAACAACTGTGGTCGAGTCGATGGATGGTCGATTGTGCAGTAATCGAGTGCTCTGAGACCGACTGAACAGTGTGAACGGTGAATCAACGATGAACGAGTAGCGTAAACGTCAGACTTCATTAATCGACTAGCATATAACCTTGAATCTCGATTATATGTATTCATTCGCTGGCAAATAATCGACTTGAACAATCGAACATTTCGATTGTAAAATCAAACTCCGAGTCGATTGTGGACTCGATTGTTATTATGAACGATTGCAATTGTTTCGATTGTAAAAACATCTTACAATCGCCCATCACTATGTTATATTCCAATAACAATGTGGACTTATTAGTTATTTTAGTTTAAGCCGGGTTGACACGATAAGAGTCAGCTCGGACCGAGTCACATGTGAGTACACTCGTACGAGTCAGCGTCATACGAGTGTACTCCTATAATGGTTTACACGCTCGTTGAGTACTCTTATCAAAGTTCATTCAATTTTGTGTCAACTCACGGAACACACTGATCTGCTCAACATGGAACAGACTGATCTCACGTTCCACAACACTTCTTCTTCTTCATACAGTTCCACGAACCTGACAGTATCACGTTCCGACCACTTTTTCCTTGACGCCGCCATTATTTTTAATTAAAATGATCCGAGTTCAGATCCGAGTGAATGAAAAAATAGAGCAAAATCCGAGTCCACTTGGATTAGATGCCGGCGTCCGAGTACGCTCGGATTACATGTTTACACGATACGAGTAGCGTCCGAGTAGTAATCCGAGTGCACTCGGTCCGAGCCAACTCTTATCGTGTCAACCCGGCTTTAATCAATGGGCGTATAATTAAAAGAATTTTTGGGGTTATCTTCACGTATTTTTGAGCTAATACCTATAACAAACGATTTAAAATAGTCAGAACACTATACATTTTTAATTATCCGAATATATAGATAACAAGTTAATAACATACTTTCAGTTCATCACTAGTAACTGCAACCTCCATCAGAGTTTATAGCGTGCTGGTGTTTTTAGTCGTGTACGGTTCAGTAATTACTGTAACACGCCGTTGTCATTAAAAGATATTTCGTCACTCGTTGACAATTATTCAACATTAGCAATTTCTACATCCCTAGCAGTATTGTAGTTTTCTTAAAGAAAAAAAATTAAATTAAGATAAAAAATGAAAAAAAAATCAGAATTCTCTTAATAATATATTATGGCTTGATATGTTTAATAATTAATACAAGAAAACTTACTCAAGGGTCCTAACAGCCAGTATATTTTATAGATAGCCAATCATCTTTTGGTTTTGTCCCTTTCTTACAAGCTGTAGAGGCATTTTCATTTTTGCGAGGCCATTTCATTACCTGCTGTTCTTTTTTTATCCCAACACTCTGGCACGGTTGCACACCAATCCTCACAAAATACAACGAAATTTATCTATTAAAAAAATAAATGTGAGGTTAATTTTTTTACGTCTGAAACTATGTACTTGTTTAGATCACTGATTTGTGATATCAAATCTTTTATTATATTCTTGTTTACAACTTTTATTACATGATATTATTATTAATATTCAACGAAATTATAATTTATTATTTGAGAAACGATAGTTTGTTATGAATGTGTTTCTACAGCCGGCAACAACATTCAGACATTGCGTCATGCGTGCAATGAATGATGCTGTAGTGTACCCTGGTTTGAGGCTAGTTTAGCCTCTAAGCCTCGACCACGTGCGCCAGCTGATCAGCGCGCAATTCAAATCTCTAACAGTACTGAACAATGTGTAATTATTCGATTATCATATAGTACTATAAAATAAATATTAATTTTGATTAAAAATGCTATATACTTACTTCAGTTCTTTATTTTATAGAATAATGCACAATATGACACAAAGATTTTGTAAACCAACATGAGGGTATAATTACCATTAATTATCATGCATACTTTTTGCACAATGCGATGGGAGTCGTAGGAAGTCTGCGCTTGTGTTCCAACAGCCAATAAGAGTAAAGCTACGCATGGTGCGCATGCGTAAAATAATTATAAATATAAATAAAAGACAAATAAAGGATGTCTTAAAGAATTCTTATTTTTGATCTTTATCTTAAAAAAAAAGAATATCTAAGGACGTCATAAAACTGACTTCTTAGACATGAAGTTTTCAAGAGCTCTTAATTTGGAGTTCTAAAAAATGATGTCTTTAAGAAGTCATAATTAGACTTCTGCAAGAAGTCTTTTCAAAGACTTCGTACAGAAGTCTTTCTGATTTGCATGCTGTCTGTTAATCTATGGCTCAAACCTTGTAGTTCATAGCGCATTGTCTTAGACCTAGTGATGTAAAAATACGGTATTAAACTTTTTTGTGTATTAAACCCATGGTATAATACCATATTTTTTCAGTATAAAATAGTTTTTTACTTTTTCACACTACGGTTACGGTGCATTATTCAGTATTGCCAATGCCAACTGCATAATAGGAAAAGTTCCTGTTCTCATTTTGGTATTAATCCGTTTTAAACGGTTTTAAACGTTTTATACGTGCTGTATAAAATAGTAAAATACGCAGTATTTATACCTAGTATAAAACGGGTATATTATTTTTTTTTTCCATAGGTACCGTATAATACCCTTTTATACAAACGGAGGACAGCGTAGTCCAGTGGTTAGCGTCGCGGCCTCTGTATCAGACTGGTGTGGGTTCGAATCCCGCCTCCGCTCATGGATATTTTGTGATGTAATTTAGTTTTGAGTGAGAGTTGTTATTTAATGTAATCAAGACGCTAATGACCTAAGTTGTCGACGCGTCTATAATTTACAATCAATAAATAAATTTATACAAACGTTTTATACTAGAGTAGTATACGCATTTACCTACATCACTACTTAGACCACACGGCTACTGGACGGCTGGACTAGGGCTATACAATGCGTATACAGACTAGCAACGACACATATTATACGTGCCTATAACAAGTGAAGGTGTTGGCGGCTCAAATGAATTCATAAAAATGAATAAAAAATACCATATATATCTCATGCGTAATGATATTATAACTCGCTGCGCTCGTTTTAACATAGTCACCTCTCGCGTAATATATCTCAATACCACACTAGATATACATAATCTATTATTCTTGTGTAGACGTATACCCCAAAAACCACGAAAAATCCGCAAGAAAACAAAATGGCAGATAAACGTCCCGTAACAATTTCATATAATAGTAGGTATGAATAATTTAATTTGAATCAGAGATAGTATTAGATCAGATGAAAAATGTGTATGTAGGGTAAAGGTGCACATATTCGTACAGAATAGAGTGCAATTCATCCAATGATGAATGCGCACCCGGTCGACGGTCGTTACGTTGGAATGATATGTGTGCAAGTGAGCGTGCTAGTCTGTGGGTCACAAGAGGCCTTGCCGTCATGTGAAACATATTATACCTACTGTAGGTATACACTTTGTGTATATCACAGCGTACAGAGATGTACCTGCATGATTTTTCAAATTTTGGTATATGATTATAGTAGATGAAATATGAGCATTCTGGAACATCCTCACCGGAAGTGACGCATCTGGTCGGTGTCTGATGACGTCAGCGACTTCCGGTGAGGGTGTTCCAGAATGTCCATATTTCATCTGCTGATTATAGTTTGGCAAGATTCCAAATCAGGGTCATGCGAAAGGAGGGATAAAAGGAGCCTAGGTCCTGGGCGCCGGCTTAAGAGTAACGCCAGAAGTCAATCAAAATTTTGTTTGATTAGAGATCACGAAGGGTGAGGGGCGCGAAATTAGTACAAATGCGCCGGATGCAATTTTCCCCCCGCACGTCCCTGTTCCAAATATTCACATTAAAGCGAAAGAATTATTATATATATAATTTATTTTGAAAAAATAATTCCATCATAATTCACGTGATATAAAACTGCACTCTCATTGATTTGATTGTCACACATCATTGCATATAAAGGCTTTATAAAAGCAAATCAGTTAGATAGATAAAAATGTTGTTGTCAAATACTATTATATAAAAAATTGATAACAATAGAATACAATATGTACAGTGTTCTAACTACCATTGCATATAAAAACATGATTATCAAGCTTTTATGTTGCTTCCTTAAACTGATTGTGAATATGGGAAAATTCTAAAAAAAAACCATACAGAAAGCAAATCAGTTATAAGATTTTTTCGTTGGAGAGCAGCCAATTATATAATTGTTTCGAAACATGTAGGAAAAAATCATTTTACCAACTTCGCGGCGGAATGAGCTTACAATACTCAATCGTGACAAGATTGCTAAACTAATATTCTCCATATATGCTACAGAATCAATAGATTTTCACTACATGCGAGCGTCAATTCATATCTGCTAATTCAATAGCTATATGATATGAAGTGAATCCTCGTACCAGCGAGAGTCTAACATTTTCACTATCATGTTAGACTCTCGCTGGTACGAGGATTCACTTCATATCATATAGCTATTGAATTAGCAGATATGAATTGACGCTCGCATGTAGTGAAAATCTATTGATTCTGAAGCATATATGGAGAATATTAGTTTAGCAATCTTGTCACGATTGAGTATTGTAAGCTCATTCCGCCGCGAAAGTGGAAAGGTTCAGGTTAGAATCCTGATTGTGACGACTGGTTGGTAAAATGATTTTTTCCTACATGTTTCGAAACAATTATATAATTGGCTGCTCTCCAACGAAAAAATCTTTCAATTATTGCATTTCAGCCGTATAAAAAAACTATTATTATCAAATCAGTTATATTTCAACACTGCAGGGCGGTTTATTTCTGTTAAATTTTAATGGCGCAAAATGGGCAGATTTTGAGTTGTGTTTACTGGCATCGAACAAATTATTGTACAATGCTGTTCAATTATAATATCTATTAAACATTACTTATGGAATCAAATACACGATTTGAGTAATTACTGTGAATATATTACAATTAAATGGTTAATAAAAATCAAACGATTAATACCTCTAATATCCACACAGTATTCATTTATATTAGTGAATAACAGAGTATCAGATAACAAAGTTTTTGTAAGACTATATTTAAAAAAAAAACCGAACTCCCAGATTCGCGCTGAACGAGTTATCTTTACTTCACAGTGCCCAAAAGTAGATTTTCTACTTTCGGACATGGTGGAGTAATTGAAAGATGGAAAAGTAATAATAATAAAATTCTTAATACAACCCTGTAGTTGGAGCCACTAGCCAGTAAACATAACATTAGCTCAGTAAAAACAAACAATATTGCATTTTGCAGCACGGAGATAAATAAATGAAAATAGCGTGTTATTTTGTGAAACACAACTTGAAAGGTAATTTTATATACTTTCAACTTATATGTTTAGCTGTTAACCAATTTATATTTACGATAATAGAATAAAAAATGACGAAATTCGCAGACAAGTAGTTATCTATATAAAATGATGATATAATAAGATAATCAACATTCCGGCCAAGATGTTAACCCTTTTCAAGACCTATAAAAAATGTATTTAATATTCAATTGACAAAAAACAACAAAATAACGAAGAATAATTAATTATTATCTAACCTGAATAAAATTAAGATCAAAAAAATTTGCAAGTTATTGAAAATTTATTCAAGTTAGGTAATGAATTATTCTTCGTTATTTTTTTTATCAAAAATAATTAATATTAAATACATGTTTTATAGATTTTAAAAAACGGCCAACATCTTAGCCGAAACGTTGATCATCTTATTATATCATCATTTTATATAGGTACTTATCTGTGAATTTTTTATTTATTTTATTATATTTCATATAGACATTCAACTATAAATTACATTATATTTACGATATTGGCTATAATATCTAGAATATTGTTTTTTAAGGCTAATACCAAGGTTAAGTGGGTCTAGTAAAAATTTGTTATTTTTTTTAATAGTAAACTGAAAAATCCAATTAATACTTTCTCGGATTAGAATGTAGGAATATTGGAGGTACATAATAAACGAGGCATAGAAACGTCTTATAAAATAACTGCATCCTTACAAGCTAAGCTATTTTCAAACCAGTAAATATGGTTAAATTTTACAAGTATTATTTAGTACCTATGATTTGAATGATCTATAAAATCACCTGAAAGCAGATATCCGGATAATATACATTTTAGTAGAAAAACAGCAGATATATAACGCACAGTTGAGGAATTTTGTTTTATTCGCTTATACAAGGAAAAGTGTGTTTAAAGAACCTTATCATCGTACTTTCTGCATTTTTCAAATAACTCGCATAACATCAAACATCCGTCTTTTTTCGGTTTCACCGAAGTTTAATAAAATGTAGAAAATAACGGGAAGTGGTAAACGGTAAGTAGTAATGGTGCGAATAGCGTCTGCAGGAGCAAATTTGCCAATAGACTAAGTAGGCTAGTGTCTAGGGAAGCACGTTGGGGGAGGAGACTTTAAATGAAAGCTGAAAAAAAATAAAGCATAAACTTGACATATAAAATAAACAAATAACCAAAAATAGAGTCTGGTAGTTAAACAATTCCCAAAAAGGACGGCACTCGTCTCAGAACCTATAGGGGAGCCAAAAATTTAAATTCGCGCCTGGGCGTCTGCTATGACATAATGTAGAGAAATGGACGCTAAACGCATTATTTTATTATTTGTGACGAACACTGAGACGTTGCAATTAGTACGAAAATTGTAAAGAAATCACGTGATATGTAAGCCTCTTAAGCTCAATGAAATTAGAATTATTACAGAAATCACGACACTTTACAAACTTGCTACTGTTACAGTTATTATCCTTAAGTCGGATGCGCGTATGTATATGTGCATATTATTTTGTTATATAATGGCACTCGACGTTCCCCTGTTTTTCTATGTATGCACTCAACAGAGCAATTCTGTTAGTAACTAAAAGCAAACACTGTTTTACCGGCTGTAGGTAGTTTACATATATAAGGTTAAATGCACAGAATTGTATTTGTGATGTTTAATATAACAGCAGGTGTATAAATATGATGGCGTTCTACCATGTCATTTTGTATACTGCGCAGTGTACATCTTTTGTTCAAAGGTGTTTAAAGTGACTATTACATCATTCATGTTGAGCGGTTGACAGAAACTAAAATAATAATTAATGTAGCCATTTGTAAATTAAAGAAACTGAAATAATCTCACATTAATATCACTCATGTAGGGTGGTTGACAGAAACCACAATACATATTCTGAATAATTAATGTTGCCATTTGCAATAAAAAGAAACTAAAATAATCTCACATCAAATAAACGGTACGGTTTTGGAATCTGATGATTTTTTAGTGTGATCTGTCGGTCGTCTATGATTGCTGTAGTAGTGGAGACATTGGTCATAGACTAGGGCAGTGGTTTTTAAAAACAACAACAATAATTCGTCATTTTTAGTACCTCAAAAAAAAACGGAACTCTTATTGGATTACTCGTTTGTCCGTCTATATATGTCTGCCGAAATTTCTGGACTAAATAAAGGGATCAAACTAAAATTTAACATATAGTTATAAAGCTTATTTACCCGCATATACTCCAATAGTCAGATCCTAAAAATATTTGAGGGGGGAGGCAAATTTGATACCAAAATAATTACCTTTGCATTTGTGAGGGGTATCATCTGATTATGGGCTTTTCTGACGGATGTCAAAAACATTTTTTTTCAAAGTTTAATGTTATGTAGTTTTTGAGATTTTCCTGAAAACGCATCTCGAAAACTGATTTCCCCCTCTATTTCCAAAACTAGTGTAGTTCAATTTTCTAAACTTGTGGTGTTCGAGGTAAACGTATATTTGACAGGAAAACAATTATTACAATGTCCCCAACAGTTCCAATTTTCGAAATTCAAAGGAAAATAAAATGGATGATGGTATTGTAACGTGTGGCTTTTTTAAGCATGCCAGTAAACCACTCTTCCTCAATCATCGTACTAACAACTGACATAACTTTGTTAGAATTTATAAAACAATTCTTTAATTCTACAGAATGAAAGAAAATACTGATAAAAATAATTCTATTATAGTATGGTAACAAAATTCCATCGGTACTATCTCTATAACGTTATAGTACGGAACCCTCGGCGCGCGAGTCTAACAATAAAATTTAAAATTACAAAACAAACTAAGTGAGTAAGACCCTGTTTGTATTCGGATTATACACGTCATGTATGTTTTACTTTTATCCAGCAATGAAAAAGAACCTCAACTCCTTTGAAGAGAGTAAAGGAATAGTATAAAAATCTAATGGCATCAACATGAAGGTATGCTTTACAAGTGTAAGTAACATCCATCTCTTTCTAACACACCCATACTTGAATACACACATATAGTATGTATTTTTCAAATATGCAAAGGGCATGACGTATTTGTTAATGAGATCATAATATTAAGTATAAAGGTTTCAGCTCTCGAGTTTTTTCACTATGGCCGGGAAAATGTAATTAAGCATAATATTATTCTGCAGTATTGTAGAAAATTAAAAAATAATTACCTGTCAAGTATTTTCATTCAAATATGTGCAATTAAAATATTATAATATATTAACATTTTCTATATTTTCTGATGCGTTTGAGAATATAAATAATTTATTTTATCTATGCTCTGAAACATTTCGTGTCATTTTCACAAGCATACATTGACATTATTTGATCAATTGTATTTTTTACAATTTTTATTAATGTTATTTAATGCTTTCATCTTATTTTTGTGTCATAAATAATTTCTATGTTACAGAATTTATCACACTTATTTAGGTGGTGGAGGTAACGGGTAGATATGGTGTAAGAGCTCTTACACCATATCTACCTGATACCTCTTTATAACAAAACTCTGAAGTTTTGAAATAGTTATAAAAAATCAGTTATTTTTGCCATTGTTAAAATTATAATACTTATTCATTTCAGAAAAACTGTATTACACAACAATATACACATCAGAACTCATTTAATCCATTGATAAAGCGATGTCTATATAGTTTATAGCAAACCTGACTCCAAGTTGGGAAATAAGCAAAGGCTAAAATTAATATGTATGCCTTATAGTTAACCATATTTGTTTGAATATCATGAGGTAGTTAGTGTTACATTTTTTATAAGTGCATTAATAATGATCCAAATTTAATGCCAAAGCGTTAAATAAGTAATAAAAATTCTAAAAAAGCTTGGTTAAATTTAAAAATACATTTACCAAAATAAATAATCAACAAATTAATTTTTGAAATTGTGATGGTCGATAAGAATAATAGTATCTACTTACCAGTTTACACTACAATCTTAGGAAGGAAACTCTGAAACAAAAAATACATTAAAAATAACTAAACTTCAATTTTTAAAGATTAATGAAGCAGACCGTATGCAATGAGAAAACAATAATCATTTGTGAAGAAGGATAACAAAAACGGAGATTATTCCAGAAAACAAGAGAAACTGAAAAAGGAAGCAATGAATCTACAGTTCACTTCGTTATGTACATTGTACACTGTACAGAGTACATGCAAGAAATTTAATAATGTAGATGATTATTAATTTCGTGTTTGATCATTAATAATACCAAAATGAAAAACGATCTTCAAACGGTTTTCAAATACCTAATTGAATTCAAAACATTATAGGCATTTTAGAGGCTAAAAGTACAGCTATTGTTAAATAATATGCTGAAAGATATTTCAAAGCGTTTAGTAACAATTACCTGTCACGTAGTTAGACTTCGTATGTTCATAGATAAAAATAAAAACTATATAAAAACAATTTGTACGAGCGAAACTCAGCTCAGGTGCAGCGCTGGATTTACACTAGGGGCACTAAGGGCTAGTGCCCAGGGCGGCAAATTTTCAGGGGCCGCAAAATTTGGAACGTGAAAACATTAATAAATTAAACTAAATAAAATACTTTTTCTCATTATTAAGAATGTGTGTAAAATTATGAACACTGCAGTTTTATTTACAAAATTGTGAAAAAGACTTCAGTGTGGGGCGGCATTTTTCAGGGTGCCCCAGGGCGGCACATAGGGTAAATCTGGCCCTAATCAGGTGCGCAAAACGATAATAGAGCACATACCGTTGGCGGCGTGTGCAATTATATTAACAACAATAATAAATTCTCGGGAACTTGGATAAAAATAAGTTGATGCTAAATTTTCAAAATTTGCAACGTTTCGTTGGTTTATTTTCCAACTTCTTCAGGCAATCTACAGAAATACAATTAATTAAATGACAGTTGCATTACATAAAACGATAAATATCATAAATTATAACATAAAAAGTCAAATAAAATTACTATATTTACATTTGAGGTTAGCATCTTTACTAACGAGGACCATAATTTTCAATTTGATAGCGTTCAGATAATGGATTTGGAAAACAACTACTCGAAGAGGAATATTAGTGAATGATTTTCATTAAAGCGTTGGAATGCGTGAACTTTAGGTCTGACACACAGGGTTTGAGTTCGGTGTACAGTGACCTGACTAATGTTGTCAAAGCTTCTCTTGCTAAATTCAAAAAATAAAAAATTTTAAGGTGTAATTTTTAATTTATTCATTTCAACTGTATAATTACGAATTGTTATTATTACTATATTGTCATTGGTCAGTAGATTCATGTCGGCAAGTTAGATAACTCTCCTCAATCGCTGTTACCAAGATGTGTTGTAGCAGTACAGTTTGTGATTAAGTCGTCACTACGTCTGACACATTGTTCATTAAATAATTTTTTTTTTATTCATTATTATTGAAAATTATTCGACAAGCTATTGGGAAAGATATCTTTGCATGTAATAATTTATCTGGTCTTATATTATCTTTAAAGACTTGGTAGTAGTATGAACCAAAATATTTCAACGAGGATGCTAACCTCAAATGTAAATATAGTAATTTTATTTGACTTTTTATGTTATAATTTATGATATTTATCGTTTTATGTAATGCAACTGTCATTTAATTAATTGTATTTCTGTAGATTGCCTGAAGAAGTTGGAAAATAAACCAACGAAACGTTGCAAATTTTGAAAATTTAGCATCAACTTATTTTTATCCAAGTCCCCGAGAATTTATTATTATTAATATTAAATCAACATGGATGCGACTCAACACATAGATATATTAACAACCTAAATATTAATTTATACTAAGTATAAAAACAGCCCGTAGAGAGGAACTTTTTAAAATTGTCTGACACTTAAAATTTGGTTTATACGCCTTGACAAATGACTATAAATAATAGGTCCGCATAAATAGACGATTTTTCATAAGATCTTATATTAATATTTATTATAGATACTAAGGATATGACTGCCTGGAGTCATATAAATAAATATACGAAATTGTCGGATAGCCAGATATAATGTTCTTTTTAGCATTTGTAAATAATATCCCATTCTATTTTAACTCAAGAATGCTATACTATTTTACAGTAGAACTCCCTTATAACGATCACGGCATCTATCTTCAAATTAATGATTTGGTTTACATGCAATTTAATTCATGAATTCAGTTTTTACTATGAACTAAAATATGCAATCAACGATTAAAAATTAATAACATTAATGATATTACTTTAAAATAGCGGAAATTTTACTGTTTATTGCTTATTTTAAAGCATAGTGATTATTATCTTTATTCAGTATGTATAGTAGTGTTGATCCAATAGAATGTCAATAGTTGAAGGACAGTTTCTTTCTTCATATTATAACTTATATACGTGATTAAACTGCTCTAATTTTGATGTAGTACATGTTCATAGGCCCTGATGATGAAAATAAATTTTTCGAAACGTTGGCCACTAGCGTAACATTGGTAAAGCTTTATTATTTGATCCTCAACCAAATTTTCCTTCAACTATTGATTATCTTTATTATTTCTTTGCATCATTTGTACGTGCAATGCTCTCATCAATTCCGTGTGTTTAGAGGGGACTTTTACGTTTGCAATGGTTTGTAACTTTGCATAACCAATTAAAATATAAAACGTATAGATCGCGATTGAACCGACCGAGACAGCGGAGCGTGACCTTACTATAGTGTGAATCCAGTTTTATTCGTTTTGTATAATTTGCATTTTTGTATTATTTTTTAAACTATTCGTTATATAATTTTATATGCCTGGCGATTTTTTAATGTTTTAATATTTTCACAGTAAACATTTTTGATATTTTATGAATAAAACGTATAACGGTTATTACGAACAAAATTTTGCGCTTCCTTGAATTTCCTTATAACCAAGTTTTACTGTATATTGCATTGTTACCAATATAAAGAATAAAAGACTAACTTTTTATATTCAAACTATTAAATAAGTCATATTTGCACTTGCACACTTCTATACGTAATCTTCTATGGTCGTTATATCGCCAGTCCTTATAATAACTGAAAAAAGGGCAAAAAACAAAACATGCCATAATGTGTGTGTGTGTGTGTCCTTGTGTGCGCATGAATATTGTACGGGACTATTTTTATTTTCGCCATTTGTGCGGTTGATGTAGATAGACAAATAAAAGAGCATCGCATTATATTACTTCTCTTGTACTAGGTATCCTACATAGTTTCACATGGAATATGTACTTCCATAGCTTGGCACTGAAATAAAGTAAATGATACTTTGTACTACCGCGTCAATGTAACACTGGAAAACTTATTCTCGTTATATGAAATTACTTTATTCTACCCTTACCTTACAACAAGACTTTCAATTTTCTAAAGCCCTCGAGCTTGTCAGCGTTTTTTTTCAAAACTTTTTGGTTAAAAGGAAAAACACACTTTAGCCATAAAATAGTTATTTTGTTAGTTTGATAAAAGTAATTTACACAAATTGTAAAATTAAATGTATACGTTGTGAAGACAATTACACATAATCAAGATATTTTTGAACCGTAAGTACATTTTCCATTAATTTTTTTTATAAAAACATTATCTTTCTATCATTAAAATCACAACAAAACAAATACATTGATACTGGGTGATTCGCAATAGGATGTCTTTAATTAAAAAACATGTTTTTGTTGTCTTTTATTTTATTTATTGTAAATTATAGACGCGTCGACAGCTTAGGTCATTACTCATTAGCGTCTTGATTACATATATCACTTAAAACTAATTGACATCACAAAACATTCATGAGCGGAGGCGGGATTCGAACCCACGACAGTCTGATCCAGAGGCCGTGACACTAACCCCTGGACCACACTGTCCTCGATTTTGTTGTCAACTGAAGTTAAGGAAATAACTAATTGATACCTACTGCGATTAGGCCTTATACAATTACGATATATTAAGCATACATATTGTCCGAAAGCTAACCTGAACATAGATAATTTATGAGTGCAACAAAGAGGTATAGATAATTAATGAGTGCAACAAAGAGGTGTAGATAATTATTGATTGCAACAGAGAGAACATATTTTTCACTTTATTTTTTAGTTTAGTTATCTCCATGAATAACATTGGATGTTTACTTAAAAGTTTGAAAATTTACCTAGCCACGATATCTTTCTATCTTTGTCGCACTACTCATTATGTTTATGTCTTCCTTGTTGCACTCATTATTTTTCTATGTTCAGAATTGCTTTCGCACTATCTCTTATATGTAATCAGTGACCGATCAGTGACCTTTATGTTTTAAATAGATGCTGACGACCTCAGCTGTTAAGCGTCTATAATCTACAATCTATTTACCCCTTTATGTTTTAAAAGTGAAAAAATTCTTCGCTATAACCCAGTTCGATTATACTCTATCCCACGAACCGATATAGCAATAAAACTGCATGATCCGCATCTGCAGATTGTTAGCTCGAAATTCAACGCAGCAAACCAACCAATCAGATACTTTGTGTATTCTAACCGAGCATGTGCTGTTCACGTGATAACTTTATTTGAAAGACTATAAGTAGGTACCGTTGTGCTATAATAACATTGATTACACCGAACAATCGTTAACCGTTCTTAAAAATCGCTTCTGAACCCCCTCTGATTTTATAATTTTGTTTTTAATAAACTTAAACTGTATTTAAAAATGAATGGCAAATATAATTTCATTCTTTTAAAGTAAAACTTTATTAGTCTCGTTTTTTCAGTTCAGCTATGCATGTAGAATGTCACGTCACGTCACGTCCACTTCCAATCGAAGCGATCGGCCAGACCACTACTCATCGAAAAGCAGCGACGTTATGTTCATAACTATATTGTACGACTGCATACAAGTGTGATGGCAGTCTACCAGACCAGTACTCATCGAAAACTAGCGACGTTTATGTTCATAACTAATATCGTACGAATATTCAGTCGATCAGCACATCAAATACCCACTGACCATCAACGATAGAATTCTGGATTATTACGTTCGTCTCCATACTCACCAGGGTTCAGATTACATTACCAAAACCTGCACGTAAACAAAAATAAAGTTTCACTTGTACCGTGGTTTCATAAAACCGCACCCTAGATTTTTTATTTTATTATTATTTTTATTATCAAAAAATATCAATAAATTAGCCGAAAACAATTTACTTTCATTTTTCAACATAGTATAACTAGTAGTTTCACTTCAACGATTTGTCCGGTTTGCGCCGATTCTTACACGCATCGCCATGTTCAAGAGTGCCATCAATCACATGCAAATTCCGTGTGTAGTAGTGTAATGTAGCAGTAGCGTAAACGATACTGAATTGCATCTCCAAGAACAGGACGGAGAGTCACGTGAACACAAAGCTCAAAGGTTTCGACAAAAGTAAAGACTAATGGTTGCACTGAATTTTCAGTGTTTAGTCAAAGTAGTACTACTTCACTTTTGTCCTGCAGTGTACCGTTATAGAGCAAATCAGAACAACGTGCATCCAGACTTCTAAAAGCGCAGTGTAGTTATATATAATACGGCGAAGTAAAAACAAAAGAAACACTCGTGAGGCTGCTTTTAATAGAGATTACGAAAAGCTTCGAGAAGCTAAGGCAACCATTCTCTCTAACACGTAAATCTCACGTCTTTCTAAATAATGAAAACAACCACTATCTTTTATCATGGCTATCTTTTAATTTAAATATTCATTTTCAAGTTTTTAATTGAATAAATTATACATATAAACCTACATTTTGTATTTCAATATTTAGCTGAATGAATCCAGTTATATATTATTCAACTGTCACAAATATGTTCAACATGTAGAATAAAATAAATTAACTGGACCATTGAATACATTATTGTTCTAATTTTATTTATAATAATTAAATGCTAAGCTTCAGCTTAATGTAGAGGGGCGTAATTTTCGGATGTTCATATTTTAATTTAACATTTTTTATGAGTAAAAAATTAAAAATTCCTTCTTTAGTAACTCATTGAATTAACGTCAACGAAATGTATTGCGGAAGTGACTTGTGGCGGCAAATTCGAACAGTTCTACAAGCCCTATCGTATCTAGAGACTATGATATAACATTGGTCAGCTGTCAAATTTTTTTGTGGTTATATGTTAAACTCGCGTTTGATCAGTGTTTTTTAGTGTATTTGCCATATGGCACATACACTATTGGCGTCGGTCGGATGGCGGGACCTAGGGGCCGGACCAAAATTTCTCGACGTTTCATAGCCTCCTGAACATTTTGGCACCATTTTTGGAAATGTCTATTTATATATGTATATATATATATATATATATATTTATATATATATGTGTACGGGCTATAACTTTCGAAAGAGTTAATTGATTTTGACGAAATTGGGTAGGCACGTTGCAATCCATAACCGCACGAAGCCTATTTAAAATGGGCCCAATCGGACCATTTTAAGGGTGGTTTTTAGGGGTTGAAAAATGTTTTTGGGGCCAAAAATGCCGAAAAAATTCTCAGAATTGTTTCAAAATTGAAATTTAACCCTTTAGTGAACATTAAAATGTGCTGTTAAAATTTTAATAAAATCGCCCCGACAGGTTCGGACTTACAAATTTTATGAAAACACTAGGTTGCGGATAGTGATTTACTTACTGAAGGGTGTATTTAATTTGGTACAGAGGTTACATTGATAATAATATTGAAATTAAGAAAAAAAAATATTATTTTAAGGGATGTATTAAGGGGTTAAATTTTTTATTTTGTCCAAAAACCAACTTATGTTCACCTAATAACAGCACAATGCCTGTATTAGCAAATACACTATATTGTCGGCAGGGTTTTGGCACTGCGACCCGAGTTTTTTTTCTTTGACATTGACACTGAAATCTCTGATCTAAATATACAACATAAAAAACTTAAGGTTTTTAGGGGATTCATCAAGCAGATTTTTCTTATTTCCTTCCTACTCCCCTAAAGAAGAGTAGTTTCTTGATGAACAAAAATAGAAAATTGCGAAATTCTCCCATTCTGATTTTTTACGAGACAAATGAATGGAGGCTTATTGTAAGGTTATTAATTATACATACCGATTTATGAATCACGTATAAAAGGGCCTTGTAATTCATCTCGATGCTTCTTGTTAAACAGATGCTAAAACAGAAGCTAAAAATGCTTACTTAAAAATCTTAAGCTGCATTTGTGGGCAGTATCATGGGTTAAAGAATAAAACCTATAATGACATTTTTCTTGTCTATTTGCAATTTCGGCGATTTATAAGTTTTTTAATTTTTTGCGGATATCCATGGATGCCCATAGATTTCCATGGATGTCTGTGTATTTTTGTAGATGTCTGCGGATGCCCTTATGAATTTTATAGATTTCCTAGGATTTCTGTGGATTTATTTCACAAAAATGGATTTCTGGTAGACACATTTTGGGTAGCCGTTGATCTCTCGTAAAAACAGTCATTATAAAAAAAATATCAAAACAAAATCAGGTTTCTAAAACGCACGGTTCTTGAATATATTATGATGTATTGTGAAACTCAATCTTATTCAAGTCGATAAACATTTTGAAATTATAGAATTTAACAATTTGCATTGAAATTGTAGCAAATTATTGCGCTACATAACTCTAAAATATTTATCGGATCAGCAACAGTGCACGATTAAGTACGCGATTAAATTCGTTGCATTAACATTTTAATGAGTCAGTGAGCCATCTACAACCGTATTTAGGTAGGTATATAGATACTATACCTAACTGTAAAATATGCACAGCGCATGTTGGTAGACATTTCTATAAGTTGAATCCAAGAAATAGGTGAATTCAACCAAGTAAACAGCCAATCTGGCGTAGTTTTGGGTAACAGAAATTTAAAGAGTTGATTCTAAGTAAAAAACGGTCAATACAAATGTTATGCAAGTAAATTGAACTTAAAGAACGGTTGAATTGGTTAATACCAATTGTGAGAAAAGAGAATGCGCATGCTCAGTATCATGTGACTGCATGATGCGTGATGTTCTTTCTTTGTTCGCATAAAACGGTTAGTTATGGTTCGCGTTACTACATCGCAGTTTCATTCTGTGTGAAAAGTTATGGCGGACGTGGAAACTATTCAAAAACTCGAAGATTGAAACCTGTCCATGTACACAGATGTCTTTAAGGTAAGTGATAAGACATTATCATGCTTTTTTTCATTCTCTTCTATGCAGTGATATTCGTTACATCACTATACAGTATTATGTATTTTGAAGCAGGTACCTAATTAAATCATATAAAATTGATGTCACAGGACACTCATATGAAAAATAGAAACTTCAAAGAAGTGTTGTTTTTCACCGTTTTTTTATCGTGAATAAAAAATCATATTTCTTTACTTTTAATTTATCTTCACACTATTTATGTTTTTACAGATGGCGATTGATTTTGACGTAGCCTATCCAGATCTGGGCAACAAATTGTACGAAAGGTTCCCCACAATACTAGTGAAATTATACAACATGCTGGCTAAGAAAAACCCCCGAGATTCACTGCCGACAATTATCAATTTAAAAAACGGTAAGTTTCTTCATTCTGCCCATTAAAAATCCTGTTCTGCTCACCTTTTTGGATCAGAAGAACTGGATTGTTTAAAAATGCGCTTTTGATTGAGACACTATTTAATTGAGGTCTTTAATTATAGTAAAAAATATGCTATAATTAGGCACATCAATTAAAATAAAATATATAATATGTTGTTTGTCAAGAAATTATTATATTATTATTATTATGGGTATTATTATTTTTTTGCAGAAAGAGAAGATTTGGACAATTTGGTGATTTTTCCGAAAACTAGATTTATCGACATCAAAGAATAATATATTTGTGTATTGTATTAATTCCTTAAATGTTAATTTTTGATAAATGTCTATATTTTGTTTGTGTACAAATTATGTACCTATATTGTTTATTTAATACTCGTTTTTTTAAAATAAAAAAGTCTGCTTTAAACCAATGTCTGTTACTTTTTCTTTAATCACTGATTATAATTATTTTGTAGAACCTCAAAGAGAAGAAGATAAACGTTTCAGTAAAGGCATGGATGGCTTAAAAATTGATCCAGTCTACCTACATCGTTGCAATGTTGCTTCTTAGTTAATTCAGGTACGTCTTTCTGCTCTTCCTGGAGCTCCTACTTGGAGCTCCAATTTGGACAATTCGAGTTTTTCACACCTCCATATTTCTTTTTTTGTTCTTCACTTTTACTACTTTTTCCTTACTGTCAAACTTGTGGAACTCCATAATTTGACCATACAAGAAAAAAGCACGGTGAAAGTAAAGAACAAAAAATGAAGCAGAGGGTTGAAATTCTTGAATTGTCTGGGTAATCCAAGGGAAGAGCGGAAAAATCCACCTGGAGCAACAGAGTAGAACCAACCTAGTAAAGTAGGTTGGATCAACATAAGCCACCGTAGATCAACCTACTAAAATTGGTGGATAGAACCTATCACCCAGTAAAACTGACCTAATTCATAAGTAGAATCAGCTTAGGAAACGGTAGACTCTACTAGCCTTGTTAGTTTACATTAACTGAGGAAACGGTTGTTTTCAACCGATACTCTGTTAAAAACAGTGACGTCATTGTTTTTAACCGAGTAAATATTTTAACTGTTTACTCTGTCAATTTAACTCTTTTGATTTCAACCGATCGACTTACGTTACATTTACCGTTTGAAAGGTAGGTTCCTAGATAACCTAATTAGTCGGTAAATGTTACGGGTTTTTCGGTAAAAACGACTGCTTTTTTTTCTCAGTGTAATAAAACAAAAGAGCATGTATAGTGCACGCGTAACCACGCGGTATGCAACGCTTTCATCATTCATCTGTTTTATCAATTAATGACCGTTTTAAATGACGCGAAACACACGTTTTGGAAACATTCCAAACACAAAACAAAACCAAACCAGATCAAATCCGTATCAGTTGGTGATGCGGCTTTGTGGGTATTAGATATACATGGTGGTGACCGTGACTGCTGCACATAGGGATTTAACCCGTAAAATCAAACTTTCGCGATTTCCTACTTCCCTAATTACTTTAGAAAAAATATCTTTAAATAAAAGTTTTAGAATATAAAATTCTGCATCTAAATCAATAAACAAAATTAATTTTGCATGCTTTTTAACGGCAGAAATTTGAAATGAAAATGTCAAAATTACCTTAAAAACAGATAGCGATAGCCATGGAATTTGAACAAAATGATGACGTTTTAGCTGTCAGATTAATTTCTAATCATTTTGTTCAAGTTCCATGGCTATCGCTATCTGTTTTTAAGGTAATTTTGATATTTTCATTTCAAATTTCTGCCGTTACAAAGCATGCAACATTAATTTTGTTGAATGATTTAGATGCAGAATGCAGAATGTTCTAAAACTTTTATTTGAAGATATTTTTCCTAAAATAATTAGGGAAGCAAAAATTTAATTTTACGGGTTAAATCCCTATGTGCAGCAGTCACGGTCACCACCCTGTATATGCCAACGATACCCATATTGCAATGATACAGCTCTGTTCAGTAAAAAAAGTGTTTTGATATGGTATTACAGTTTAAATACGTAAATTACAAATCTAAGGCTTTCTGACAACAGTCTAAACTATGACGCTACGTCCAGGGCCGTTCTAAGATATTAAGCGCTCGTGGGCCACTAGCAATAATGCGTCCTTCTTCATAAGAAAACACACGGGAGGCAAAGCGGGAGTGGGGTGGCCAGTTAAGTTTTACTAAAGTTTCAAAACTAGAAAAAAGACAAAATCAATACATATTACCAATCAACCTTTTACGCGGGCCGTCATTGTTAAATTGACTTAAGTGCAAAAAAAATTGCCGCCCCATAAAACTGGCGCCCCGGGGTCATAATCCTGTAGTTGAGGTGGCCCTGACTACGTCTTCTCGAGGCTTCTCTGCAATTGTTTCAGACAAAAGTTTTTCTACTAGAGACATCAAGATTCCACTGCAACGCGAAACTAGTTGTTTCTTATAACACAATAGATTTATGGAATAAATTATGACTAAGTAATATGTAAGTTAAATAGCTAATACTATCAGCAGTTCTGTTTCTTTTAATTTTAATGTTTTACCAAACTATTTTTAATGATGTATATTGTGTCAAGTGATTATTATTGCATTGTTTTTATTAGGGCAAGATGAAAACGGCTGCGGCTACTCAATTGATCCTATAATAAAGATCATTTAGAAAAATACAAATTTTTTGCTTATATTTAGAGAGCTTCCGGACATCGAAAAGGGGATTAAAAAGAATAATATCTTCGAACGTAGCCAAATGGAGTATCTATGAAATAGGTTTTACATGGCGTTGCTATGGTTCCTCTATTACAAGTCCCCATTTCCCGGGTTCTAACCCGAGAGCTGGTAAAAGTGTCAATTGGATTTTCAATTTCGGGGAATTTCCGTCCACTATGGAATCATCTATGTATACAAACGAGGCTAGTACTTGGCAGATTTTATAGTATAGTATTATAATAAAAAATTAATCAACCTTGATTCTGGCAGTTCACAAACAAATGTACCACCTGCAAGCTTACTCAATATTATATTATGCACAGGAGAAATTCGAACCAATCATGTGGAAAAGAATAAAACAAGCAAGTATCGAAATTTCACGTTGCAACGACCCAGGTATATATATAAAACAAATGAAACATGCATTTTCAATTTATGTAGCTTGCAAGATATATTGTTTCGTTATTATCGGGTGGCTATAATAGATCTAACAGCAGTTTGCCCAACTATAGGTATATACAGTGATTGCACTGCCGCGCTAATTCATAACCAATCAGCAGGAAGGAAGAAACAAAACAACAGCAGACAACTCGTTAAACAATTGAACGTTGGAATACAGCATGTATCTATGCATGCATGTAAATTAGCGTGCATGACTGCGACGAATTATAACTTTATTTGCATCGGTTTAATGGGAAAATAATGAAAAATTGACTGACCACTGTATAAAGGCAATGATGTTTTTGAATGTAAAAATATATCGCAGTTAATTATGCTTTTTTCGTAGGGTCGGAATTCTAAATACAAACGATATAATCAATATTATTTGGCTAGATGCGCATGGACGATAGAGCGATCGATCGATTGTACTCGGCCGATAGTAACGTGCATGATTCGTTTTTTTATCGGCCGATCGACTTTGGCGTGCATGGAACGATTCCAAAATCGTTTATCAGATTCAGAAAAATATGATTTCTTAGAAGTGGCCATGGGTTTGTGCTGTACTTCTTAAATCGTTTTAAAAGAAAAGTCAAAAAATATTGCGTGAATCTCAATGATAAGCGCTAGACTATAATGAAGGGACAATAATGCTCCCAGTCCCATGAAGATTTAAGATCATATCCTCAGAAATTTTTTAATTACCTACACTAGAATGTCAGTTAACAGCTTTAAAATGTTCAATGTTGCTTGTACTGATTTCATCCCAAATAACGTACCAAAATGTCGTTCGATACTATACACATAATATAATAAAAGTCTACAAACATTCAAGCGGCCTACTAAATTATCGGGACCATGCGCGGCCGCGCATACAAAGGCATAGGCATAAAGCCCACGGCCGATCCCGATCGAATCGGAAATTTGTTTGTCGATACAGATTTTGAAATCGGCAGATTTTGTGCTGGTTCCTGCGCTTTTATTCATACAACACCGTTGCTATTACAAACCGATAGTCCAATCGACCGATTGGTTTATCTTCCATGCACACGGTGCACCTAGCTTTCAATAATGTTCTATTACGTCGCTGATTACTACCTCAAAAATTTTTTTGGAAATGTTTCCACAGAACTTTTCATCACTTATTTAAAAATTCGACTGGGGAGTAGAGTAAAACTATTAAATAAATTTTCGTTATATAGATAGGTAACAAAAAAAAAATATTTTTTAAATATTATAATTTTCCTCTAAAATACGTTTTAAGCCCATTTCGTTTCGAAAAATAAAGTTTTTTTTAAAATAACGCCTCTTGAAGTTCAAAATTTCAATTAATGCATTTTCATTCTAGGCATGGCAAAAATGTGTTCTATAAATTTGAACTTGATTGGTTCCGTAGTTCAACAGATAGAAACATCGATGTTTTGCGCACCCCGACGACGACAGCGGGCAGACCTGATATTTCGTACAACCTATTGTAAAATGTTTTTTAGAGTCTAAATAGTTAAGATCGATTGAAATCTGGATTTCGGATTTCTGCACGATTACATTACTTTCATTCACTGAAGGTAATGAAAATTAACAACTCAATATTGTTTCCAATAAGAGACACCTCTTTAGCTTTTCTATCAATATTAGAATAAATTAAATTATATTAATTAGTAAAAATATTTTACGACTTTCTTTACTAAATTAATGGAAATTATTGCCAAAAATTATGAAATGCAAAATGAGAATATACATCCCTTATTAAATATGGATACACGAAATGTAATTAAAAATTTTTACAATCAATTATTTAAATTCAAGGGTACAAAATTAATTATTCATTTTAATTGCGATAAAAACTCGGCTTTTTCGCATCCAAAAATAAAAGAGTTTTATAAAAAATGAAAATTTACTTAAAAATTGTATAAAAAAACGACAGTAACGAAGTATTTAAATGAATATAAAATGTATGTAATTGGGCGCAGGATCACGCAGAGGGATGTCCTGTTTACCTCCCAGTCATCCCAGGACAGTGCTCCATATTCCCCTTCCGTTTACGCTTTGTGAATGTTCCACTGAGGTAGGAATATTAGGAGGTGATGCTAAGATAAGACATGACTATCAGTATCGGATTAGAAATTTCAGTGGAATTCAGATCAACTATTTCAGAAAAAATGTAACCTACCGAAATAATGGTAACATCAAACTTTCAGAAGTATTTTGCAAATAGTTATGTGTTTATTTTAATTACGAACTTCTTTGTTTGCTTATACTGGATGTCCAAGATAAGCATGAAATGCATGCGGATTTCCTAACCGGTAAGAGACAGAGATTAAATAAAATATGACTATTAAATAAAAATATTTTTTTGCCATACCAAGTACCAACTACAAAATAGCGGCCTTTAATGAATCCATTTAACAGGCAGAAAATAACGGTTGCCATAGCAACTTCTGATTATACGCTCTATACGCATACGTGCGCCTGTCATTACTTACTTGCATGAACTTCGCGGCACACTGTGGAAGTAAAGATTGCGACGCAAATGAACTGTCAGATTTTTTTGAAAATGACGTGAAAAGTAGGTATTTTGTAATGGGTATGGCAAAAAATAACATATATGTCTCGTACGTAATGATATTACGGCTCCATTACGTATCTAGACATAAAATCTATTATTATATATAAGAAAAGTCAGAGAATTGCTGCTAAATAGGTGTTTTTATTCTTACGAAGAATTTTTATCTTATTAATAGAAATAACTGTATTTTATGTATGACGCTATTATGGCCTTTCGAGGGTCAGTAAATAAAGAATATTATTATTATTATTATTATAAAAAAGTGCCTTAATAAAGTGACAATTTAAATTACTTAATAAGCGAGTTATAAATAAAAAACAAAAATGGGAAAATCTCGTTCTTCAACTGTCTGTCGCAAGCCAAGCAAAATGTGGAAAGTTTGAGTGCGTAGAATAGTAGTACTGAACATTCTGCACATTTTCTTTCATTTAACCAAATCTCTATCTCTTATTGTTTAGAAATCCCCATGCATTTCAGGCTTATCTTGGGAAAAAGAAGTTTGCGCTTAATCTTAATTTTATACTATTAAATTATACTTTTCTATCAAATGACAAGTGGAAACTTTAAAGATATAATCCTAAACTCTGAAATATCTGATATCTATAATCTAAGTCCCTTCTTAATTTAAAAAGTATCTATACAAAATAAGTGACAGCATATAACGATGTGGGATTAAATATTTATCAATAAAAAATACTTCCAAACAGAAGGTTTTGTTTATGTGCCATTGTACGGAAATTTTTTGAAGTCGAGCCTTAACAAATTTTAAATTTAAATTAAAAATTGTCACCTTTAAATATGTTATCCTAAAAACGTCTCATTAAATAAATTCATATAATACTGTCTATACTTTTTGAAATTCCCTCCTGATATTTTTTCATCTCAGTGTGGTATTACACGTATATACAGATGATGTAGGGTAAGGTAGGTATACAGATGATATTATTTACACGAGGGAAACACAAAAAAGATTTATGTGTCCCATTTCAACAGAACGGATTAGACCACAGTTATTTTAGCCGTATATAATAAATCATTTATTAATATGTTGTAATTAATAATGGCAGCGATAATCGATCAATACTTGTGCGTAACATTTTCCGTTCCATTTAAGAACGTGACTTTGGAAGTTTCCTTAAGTCGATTATTTATCAATAATACCGCATCTTTTTTATAGAACACAATATATTTCATATTATATTTTATGGGAATGAGTACGATGTGATATTAATATTATTATATCTTTTTTGCCATATCCACTATGAAATAGCTACTTTACATACGTGAATGTATGCATGGAATGGGTCAGTTAACAGGCACGTGTGTTGAAAGTGTTTTCAAAACACCCTATGATGAAAAATAAAGCTATTATCATAGTGATTTATGTTTATTGCACTGCGACAGCTTACGGCCTACTATAAAAGTAAAGTTGTCGACACAAATGAACTGTCAACATTTTTAGAAAATCCTGAAAATGAAGTGAAAAGTAGCTATGTAGTGGGTATGACAAAAATATCATACATTTCTCGTGGGTAATGATATTGTGACTCGTGTGACTGTCACTACTCGTCAGTAATATACCTCATTACGACACTAGAAATATACACTACTATTACCACACCCAAAGAACAAATTATTATATGAATGGTTCAAAGAACCAAAAGAAATCATTTCAGCTGTCCAATTTTTGACCGTATAAAAGTCTACTGAACGTTACAGTACTAATAGTCGAGAGCTAGTGATATTTTTTTGGTGTTATTTATTCAAGGCCTTATTTTTGTGAAGATGTTGAGGGAGGCATATTAAAGTGCTCTGTGTAAGGGATTTTGCTAGACAGCGGTATGGGAGAGATGCAGACCGCCCCCAACATGTAACAAAAAAATGGTCACAATTATTATTGCTTCAAGGCTGAAATTGTTTGTATAGCTTGTCGGTGACCCAATAATGCCATTATAATATTTGCAGATCGATTGGTCAGTATTAAAGGGGTGGCAGATCACCCTAAACGTGCCATGTACCCGACGAAATTTATATTATTAGATCAAGGTTCAAATTTTAATATGTTGTTACGGCGACTGTTTTAAACATATATTTCAATTTGCAGACGAAAATGTCGGTATTAACCCCCTCTCTTAGAAAGACACTTGCTCAAATAGGTGTTTATATCGTTCTGCAAGGGGGTTAATACCGACATTTTCGACCCTCCCATACCGCTGTCTAGCAAAATCCCTTACACAAGGCACTTTAATATGCCTCCCTCAACATCTTCACAAAAATAAGGTCTTGAATAAATAACACCAAAAAAATGTCACTAGCTCTCGGTCTATAAGGTTTTATTATTGAATTTGATGAAAAACATTAAATCGGTGGCAGACTAATTTAATTTTTTTAAATCATTTTTTCTTGTCAGTATCTCGAATACAACTTAACACTACTCGATGAAATTTATGCAGATGATAGAGAACGTATCAATAATTTATTGTCTGCCTTGCAAATTTTTTTATATTATGTACAAAATAAGGTCTGTCAGGTATGCAAAAAAAAAAATTGCAAGGCAAACGATGATATAATTGTAAATAAAATACCATCAAAGTAGTGTTGAGCCGTATTCGATGTACTGACAACAAAACATGAGTTAAAAAAGTGAATTAGTCTGCCACCGATTTGATGTTTTTCATCATTTTATCTGTTAAATTTAATAATCAAATTTTAGTAGTGTTGTCCAATAGACTTTTATACGGTCAGAGCTTGGACTGTTTTATTCGTAAGAATGTCCTCGTGTTTTCATTATTAGTGGAAGAAACAAGTAACTACAATTTAGACTTACATACAAATCGCGAACTTATTACACTGATGTGTTAAAATATTGCTAAATATATTATGAAGATTTATGAAATAGCGCACTTGATAGATAATTATTCTAATTTCTACTAAGTATATAATTGTGTATTTTTTAATTTATAATAATTATTAATGCTTTGGAATTCACTGAATAACTGATTTATTCTCAATTTACTATTTAGGTATAACAGGCATTAGATAACTAACTAAATACAAATTATATAAAACATAAATGGCAAATTATTTCAGGGGCGTACATAATACAAAGATATTAGGTGTTTTGGTGATTTGCCAGTTAAGTTAGAGTTGTTGTAGATTATAGACGCTCGATAACATTTGCCGGATAATAAAATTATCATTTTTTTCAGGATTGTATATTAATGAATATTTCGTGATTAAATAATACATTACTAATGCATCAAAATATGCACATAAATTAAATTTTGATTATAATCAGAAAAACTTCTACGTAGATATTTCAAAATGGAAAAAATATATACGTATCTATAGGTATCTATAATATAGAAAATATTTTGAATAAATATTCTGTTTTTCGTTGCACTGTTTGCAATGAACTATGCAGATATGGTTTGAACCAATCAAAATATTGTAATGGTACAAATAACGATCAAACGTGAATATAAAACTATTCAATATTCATATCTAGGTTGTGTAAATACGTTTTCCACTAAAGTATACAAGGTGTTTGTATATAAAGTTAATTAATTAACGTAACACTATTCACGTCCGTCCCGTTTATCAACTGCATTATATATATATATATATATATATATATATATATATATATATATATATATATATATATATATATATATATATATTTTTAATTTTGCATTACTTCGCTATCAAGAAAGTCTGTTTAACAATTAAAACACCGTAGTTTTATAATTTGATTCGCCCAGATGGAGTTTCGAATGCCAGCGTTTAACGCATTCTAAATAATGATACCTATCTCAAAAAATCCACTCCCTTAGCGTTCAATCGTATCTATGCAGAAAAAAAATTAAAGTTATATATTACTTTAAATCTCTAATTTAGTATTTTGTTGATGCTGTAGTCTATCGGTAAGAAAATAAATTAAAAAATAGTAATTTGCAAGTGGGTTACACATCAAATAAAAGATGCAACTCATTCGCAAATAAATATATTGCACGGGTACAGTACATTACCGGTAAAATAGGAAATAGAGATTTGAAATAATAACATTATAAATATTATGATATCCTTTATTACGTGACAAGTTATACCTACCGCAATAACATATTTTATTATCTATTGTCAAGGTCGCTAAAGAAATTGGATTTTAAAATTATTTCGTGCCGAGCCAAATTTGGTATGGTGATTCTTTATATAATGAACGGTAGGAAAATGACCGTCGGCTGCGTAGATGGTGGGGGAGCGGAAGTCAGTTTCGCCCTAGAACGTGCCGTGTCGGTGGATGGTTTGCACAAGAAACGTCACGATGTGTTCATTTTGAAATATTGTCAAGGTTAACATTCCAAGGACTTAGTAGAGTGATGCTGGAAATATTATACTGGTCCATCTTACGCTGGCCAACTGCGTATGATATAATATTGCAATGTCAGGAAAAAGTGTTATATCAATGTGAACATTGTCGTATTGAAAAATGATTAATAAAGATTATTGTGAGTTGGCTTTTGAATGTGGAAAGACGTGTTTTATTTTCTCCTTATACCTAACAATTCAGAAGTGGGATTATTACTCAAAAACGTCCATAGATAAAGTGGAAGTATTTTGCATAGGAAAGAACCCGAAACAATGAAACAAGTGCGACAACTTGTCGGGTTGTCTGGTTATATTCGTTTTGGTGAAAAACTATTCGGGTATTGTTGAACCAGTTTGGTCGTCGTGATTTATGTACATTTTGCGAAATTAAGAAATGTTAATAAGACGTGGTGACTGGTTACGAACTTATGTAATGTAGAGTACTACGCCGCAGGTTCCGCCGTCAATCTTAATGGCGACGCGTATTAAATTTCGGCTGTTTGATAATTTGATCCTGATAACAGTGCAAAAAGTTTGTCAACGTGATGTGATTACGTTTGAGTCTAAAAATTGAATTTTTGTGGTGACTGATGAATTTATGTAATGATGAATTTTTGCGTCATTGTCACGATGCAAAATTAAATATTATAATTATGTACCTATGTGGTATTGACGATTTTCTTACGTTGCGTTAATGTTTAATGATAAACGGGATAACGATGTAAACGATAAAGATAAATAGGAAAATGTAGTGAGAAAATTATAAAGATACGTGGTAAAAGATGGCAATTGGTGCTAAATTCTTATACAGTTATGGTGATTTATAAAATGAGTATTGTAATGAACATGTAGATGTTGAATTTAATGTATGTGTTGTTTTCATTGAAAAAAATGAAATAGTGTAAACGGTAAAGTTCAGTTTACTAAGGCTGGTGTTCCAGTGTGATCTTAAAATAAATTTAAAGTGATAAAAATTGAAAGTTAAATATTTTTGGAATTGTGAGACGTTATGTAGAGAGATATCAAAAAGTAATGAATACAGTGTGTATTTGAAGTTTTGATAGTCGTGAAAAGCGTCGACGTCTTGAAAAAGTGAATGAATGAATTGTGGATTATAGACGCTCGACAACAGAGTCTTGAAAAAGTGTTGCTTTTAACCGAAGTTATATATTAACGTAATAACATTGATGTTCAGTTAAAATTGTTGTTGGAAATTATACACTCGCAGTATGAAGAGTGGTGATCGCAACCTGGACTGGTTGAAAATGTTGAAATTGTGTGTGATGTGTTCAAACTGTCCAGTGTCGGATACTGTTGTACAGTGCAGTAAATAAGATGTGAAATCACGCATGATTATTGTGTCAGGAAAGGACGAGCGATGTATTAATATGTCGGTTGATAAAGTGTTAAAAATCTTGAACGATTTTTCAGTACAAATTTGACTTGGTTACGTCATGGAATGAAAGATATAATAATTGATCGATTATCTGAAAGTTCTTAGTAATGATTACTAACTGAAATTCTGTATGATTGAGATTGTTGACCGAAATTGAGAGTACTTCAGTGGGTTACTTGGTTTATGGCCTGACAAAGCTCAGACAACAGTTGTTATAATAATCTATAACAGACTGTTGGATTGATTTTCTATAGTAGTTGACTTTCATGGATCAGGGATGTGTAAAGTTGAAAGAATTCTTTTATAGAGTTTCACTCTAATGTTGACGAGTAGGCAGCCGATATAAATGGCGCATTTATACAAGCTGTCTATAAACGTGTTATGACCTTGAAGTACAATTTAATGTTTCATACAGTCAATAATGTTACAGTGTGTCCGTAAATGTTGTTCCGCATTATGTTGTATACTAAATGCGAAGATCATGATATGTATGTGATGCTTACAGCGTGTCCGTAAACTTAGTTCCGCATTATGTTGCGTACTAAATGCGAAGATTATGGTGTGTCCGTAATAGGGTTGAAAGGAGACCTATGTTGTTGGTTGAAATGAGACCATTGTATTATTAGAGTTGAGAGAAATGTATGTTGGTAATGGTTTTAAAGTAACCATGTCGTTGGCAACGGCTTAAAGGTGTCGTGTCATGAATGTATGTGTACACTGTACAGTGGTTTGGAAATGTCCTGTTGAGTTATGATAGACTGAATAATCAACTAATTACGATGATAAAATGTGTAATTTGAACTATGAATACTCATATGAGTTTTATGACAGGAATATGTTTATGACTGCTAGAATCTGACTGATAATCTCACGTCTTGACAAACGTACAGGATTCTGATAATTCCGATGCAACAATATAAAATGTATGGAATTGTAATTTGTAACAGTTACAACTTTAATCAGTTTGATGTTGTATAAAGTTAGTTCTATTTGAATTGTGGTAACACAGCCCTGACTTGTGTGATATCGGATTTGTTGACATATTTATAATTTGTCAGACGTAGGGGGTTCAGGTCAAGTTTAAAGTGTGTGATTTTCAAGGACTTGTTAATACTGAGATTTGAATTGTATTTATTTTCATAAAATCAAAGCTGAATTTGTTTATGGAACTGATGTTGAAAAGTAAATTTAATTGTTTCAAGCTGGTGCATTGTTTTGCTGGAATAATAAAACGGAAGCTCTATCAAGTTTTGAATTTAGACTCATGATATTAGTGTGATAGTTCGTATTGCGATTGAATGATTAGTCTTTGCGAATCAATAATTTTGCAAGAATCATTGGAAATGATTAACCGAAAGTTTATTTTTCAAATAGCTTTAGACGTTTCAATTACGTCACGGACAACAGATGTCAAAAGGGTTCATTAAAAAGTTATTAGTATATTTTTGTACGTTTTATAATATTATGGATGGCGTGAAAGTTAAATGACAATATTGTTGAACCTGATAAAATAATTGAAAGAGATCGCTTTATGAGTATGATTGTATTATGATTAGGAATGCAGTACCTAATGAGAAAGATTAAATGACTGACTGAATTATGAATTTTGAAACTGATATCTGGACTGGCTAATGTTCTTGTGTTTTTCTGTACAGGGTGGCTCTTAGCAGTCTGGTACAGGTCAGATGTATTGACAAGTTAAGTTTGCTGCCACATGTTCAGTGAGCTTATAAGATGGAGATCAGTTTGATTGGCTATGTCGACCAGTGTGCCGTGACGTTGGAGAAGCCCATGTGGTATTGCAACGGTGGCCCAAGAGGAATAGTCCAGTGTACTATTCATGAGCAGTGGTCCTGTGTACTATACAGAATTCCAATGAATTGAATTTTGGTATTTTGTAAGAATCTGTACATAGAAACCGTACGGACAAAATGTCAAATCGAAAGGTATACCATCGTACCATTTTGATGGCCTTGGGTTGTTTACTCAAGGAGAATGACGAAACCAAAATGGGATAAGTATATTGAAACATACAGACTGATTTAAATGCTAACTGTAACGGAGTTACAGGGAAATCGGCAATTGTATTGTTGTTAGGCTATAAAGCCAAAACTAAGGGTGCTAGTTGTTCAACACATGTATATGGAGAAGTTCAGTGATATCGAATTTAAGAGAATGGATCTTGTTGCGATGAGATACCAGGCTAAAAGTTGATAGATGCTGAACAGAAAAAAAAAATTGGATAAAAATAAATGTACGTTGAACGCTGGTGATGTTGGTTTTGAAAGTAAAAATAAATGAAAACTTAAAGAGAAGTTTTGAAACCTTATAGGGTTCGAGAATCCTAGTAAGGGAATGTAGTAAGACAAACGATGAAGGTCCCTGAGCTTGAGTTGCAAGACAAACTGAAATCGTCACTGAGCTTGTCTACAATATGGCATTTGGGTATAGTAAGACAAACCGTAGTTGTCACTGAGCTTACTATACAATAGAAAATGTTTTAATCTGAGGTGGTAACAAAGTTCACCTGTGTAAAAGAAAGTATAATTGTGGTAACAAAGGTCACAATGAGGTGGTAACAAAGTTCACCTGTGTAAAAGAAAGTATAATTGTGGTAACAAAGGTCACAATGAGGTGGTAACAAAGTTCACCTGTGTAAAAGAAAGTATAATTGTGGTAACAAAGGTCACAATGAGGTGGTAACAAAGTTCACCTGTGTAAAAGAAAGTTAATTGTGGTAACAAAGGTCACAATGAGGTGGTAACAAAGTTCACCTGTGTAAAAGAAAAAAAAAAAAAGAAAGTATAATTGTGGTAACAAAGATCACAATGAGGTGGTAACAAAGTTCACCTGTTCAAAATGAAAGTACTTATTGTGGTAACAGAAGTCACGATAATTTAGTGAAAACTTACCAACTATACAATTTACAATTAACGAAAGACAAATGTAAATGGTAGTTGGTAGATTTATATACAGTTAGTACTCGCAATTAATTTTGTTTGGCAGGACAGCAGCTAGCAGCCATGACAAGGATACGTCGCCTTTTTGCACTGGCGAGGTCGCCAGAGGGTCAGGGAGGCCGAATGTCAAGGTCGCTAAAGAAATTGGATTTTAAAATTATTTCGTGCCGAGCCAAATTTGGTATGGTGATTCTTTATATAATGAACGGTAGGAAAATGACCGTCGGCTGCGTAGATGGTGGGGGAGCGGAAGTCAGTTTCGCCCTAGAACGTGCCGTGTCGGTGGATGGTTTGCACAAGAAACGTCACGATGTGTTCATTTTGAAATATTGTCAAGGTTAACATTCCAAGGACTTAGTAGAGTGATGCTGGAAATATTATACTGGTCCATCTTACGCTGGCCAACTGCGTATGATATAATATTGCAATGTCAGGAAAAAGTGTTATATCAATGTGAACATTGTCGTATTGAAAAATGATTAATAAAGATTATTGTGAGTTGGCTTTTGAATGTGGAAAGACGTGTTTTATTTTCTCCTTATACCTAACACTATATAAATATAAAAGTGGTAGACGACAGGTAGATGATTGGGAATCAATTCCTTCAAGGACAAATCAAATAGACGAATCCTGTGCGGGACTTCAAGGCTTCATACACATGCGAACAAATTGCTCAAACTGATGTTGAACAACAGGTTGTTGTGCAAACAAGGCTAACCATACACTATAGATACGTAATTTTATGCAAATTTCAGTTGCTTTTGTCGTGTACTTAAGGATATATGCTGTTGCGCAAATCTCCTCGAAGAACTTGATTTCACCACTAAACTACAAAAATATTATTTACGAATGGACCCCACTACTGTTGGTGAATTATTTATAAAATTAGCCATTTTAAAACACTTTCTTCTAGTAACACTTGTCAAAAAAACCTGCAGTTATTGCACAAAGTGTCGCTCAAAGCCCATATACACGATGCAATATTAGTTGCGCAACACTAGTCGTAGTTCATTTAATTTCAAACAAGTTTGAATTTCTGCACTTAGTTACGCAGCACGTCAAACAACACCATACACTACACAGATGTTTGCAAAACAGCTTCTGTTGAACAATTTGTTCGCAGGTGTATGGAGCCTTACTCTATGCATTAGGACTTAGGTGACGAGTTCCTTTTGGAATTTATATATGAGTGAAAGCACCATTATCTTAGGAAATTAAATTACTATTAGTTCAGTAATTCTTGACTAGTTACGGCCCTGTCTAATAATATGATTCATGCTTGCGCAATATATATACAAGTAACTGGTTTGTTTTAAATATAAAATCGATGACACAGAAGGTTAATTAAGAGCTTCTAACAATAACAGTATTTTAGATTTCCCCTCGTAGATGCTAACAACAAACAGACGCACATAAATAGGGTAGATTTGGGCAATGCGAACAGAGCGAGGACACAATTTAATTTGGTACAATGGCTGTTATACACTCATTTGAAAATTAATGTCATACGGTTGTAAAATCGTGCACTTTGTCTGGTTCTGTTTCTGTCGGGTTGGCAATGCAAGTGAATGAACAGCGTTGGCAAACGTGTGTATTTCCAACTGACCAGTTAATACCGTATACATGGAAACTGGAGAAAAGGAGACTGATCTGTGTATATTGGGGACGTCCTGAAATCTTAATCGATTTAGCCGCCAGAAATGCTGCGGCACACAAGGATTGAGCAGACAATCGAATGCAATTTTCGAGGAATGACTCTGAATTTAATGAAAAAACGAGCCAAGAAGTCACCAGTGAAAAATAAAGGCAAATTCAATTAAAACTTTTTCTAATTTTTTTTAACGATAGATAATATAAACAATGTTGCGTGATTCGTAGAGTCGTACTGAGAACAGTGCTACTTGTGGTGTTTCACAAACTACGACTGTCACTAATTTTTGAGACTCGCGCTTCGCATTGCGGTCCGTGGAGATCAGCCTCCTTCTCTCTAGTCTTCATGACCGTATAGTTAAAATAGGGATATTATTAGTCCCCTTTGACCCCTTTGAGGCATATTTGTACTATTCTAGGAATTAAATATTTAATTTTATTTAATGTACTTTCCAGTTTAACCAAAAACATACAGTCTTACGTAATATTCTAAAATATATACTTTATCGTAGAGTGTCGTACTGTGTTATCAATACAATAATTTATTAAATTAAAACTGTTTCGTGCTGGAAACGTTTCCACGATGCACAACAGTAGACGTTCAATTTTTGCAGTTATACTTATAGTAGAAGAGCTAGCAACGTCGGAAAACACATGATTTTAGCAAGACTCATTTTTACTTCCCACCTCTACTATGGTAGGGAAGTAATGGATTTAGTCCGAAAAAAATATTTCGAGATTTTAACAGATTTTCACGTTTTGAGACCCTAGCAATCGTTTAAGATCATTTTCTGACTGATGTCTGTATGTGTGTGTGTGTGTGTGATGTGTGTGTATGTGTGTGTGTATGTGTGTGTGTGTGTATGTGGTCAATTTTTCGCCTTCGATATCTTAAGAACGGAACAACATACGGGCATGCCGATTGTTCTATTGTGTTTATCAGCCTATAACTTAGATCTGATTAGATTTTTAGTCAAATCGGTTCAGTGGGTCCTGAGATATTCAAAAAAACGTTCTCAATGTCACGTATTAACATAGGTAAAAAAAAATATAAATGAATTCTAGATGTTATAATATGAAAAAAATGTAAATATTTTTTTTCTCTAAAATGTATAGTTTTCGAGAAAAAAAATATTTTACTAAAAAAATAAAAATTGTACGTAAATCAAGGTAACCATGATTTTTGCTATATTAAGCTAGCCATCAGTAGATCACCAAACAAAAAAGAGGGCCATGCTTTTTTCAAAGAATAAAAACTAAATTGTGTTTTAAAGACCACCAACAGCTAAGGTTATTTGGGCCTAGTCAAAGAATAAAACAAGCCGTGAGGTGGGTCGTTTATTAGGACTAAAGTGCGACCCTTGAGGTCCACACGACGAACTTCCCAGTTTGATAAATATTTAATAATAATAATTAAATTAGATATTACACAGAAAAGTAATCATTTTAATCATCAAAACATCAATAATTAAAAAAAAAAAAAAAAAAAAAAAACGGCTGAACCGATTTTTATAAAATTTATGTCGAATCAAAATGACGTTAACACGCCTCGATTGACACCCTTACCAAGTCGATATAATTTTTTATTCGCGAGATATTGTGTAAAATCTACTTTTTTGGAGGTTATTTGGTTAAGAAAAAAGAACGGCTGAACCGATTTTAAAAAAATTCCTTTCAGATCATATATACGTTAATACGCGTCGATTGGCACCCCAACGTAGTCGATATCATTTTTCGTTCTCGAGATTTCGTCTTTGAAAGAAATGTACACATACGTACGTACGTACGTACGTACACACACACACACACACACACACACACACAGACATCTTTCTAAAAGTAGTGTAAAAATAGTGTAGTGACCTTGAAACATAAAAATTTTTTTTCCTTTTTGATTTCGATTTTCGGACCCATTACAATAACTTCCAGTGGGAAGTTAAAAAGAGTGTTTATTTTTTGCAAATATTTACTAGGTGGGAAGTATAGGACTGGTCATCAGTCGAATTTTTCTATATGTCATCCCTTATTATGAGGTAGTAGGCATGGGAATGGTCTGGCTGGCGGAAGACGTTGCGTTTACCTGTATATACAAAATGGCAAAAAAATGTAATTAGTCAATTTATTTAAACAAATTGCGCTAAAAATGTTATTCTACTGTTATGTAATAGCTTATTCATATCTAAAAATAGTGATAACGATAAATTTTATTTAAAAAAAAATTTCGACCTCTTTTTTTAACTTTTTAATTTTTTTGTTGCTTAAATAAGTCATAATTCGTGGATTATAACAATTAAAAATACCGTAAGTTGATTATCTCATTTAGTATAGTTGTCAAAAGGTCTCCACGAAGCGAAATAATTTTAGAAGCTTTTGTTAAAAAAATATCCGACTTGGAATGTAAACAAGAACTCTAAAAAAATAGTTAATTAACAATAGGCTCATTTTATGAAAAATGAGTGAAAATTTTTTTTTCCACCGGGATATTGTTCCTTCAAGTGTCTAGATAATACATTATTTTTTTCAGATTTTTAAATAAGATTTTATAGGGTAAAAAAAACTTTTTATCTGCAACGACCGGTTTCGTGGCTATGTTACGACACAGCGCTCTCCGCGAAAAGCCGTATTTTCAACATTAAATTGAAACTATTAATAACAGAGATGAAATTCCGGGAGTCGACATTTTTTTTTTGAAAATTTCCTCCTCTTTAAGAATATTTGTGTTTCAGTTCTTAAATATTAATTGTTTTCGAATTATTTGCAAAAAACTGTTCCCCATTTATTTGGTGTCTTTAATTGTTAATAACTTTTGCAATTTTTTATCTGCGGGTTTCAAACTTTCACACCTTTTTCTAGACGTCATTACGAATTCAATGAGCTATCACACATATTTTAACTAGGGTTTTCGCGTTCCCGGCTCTTTTTGAATCCCGGGAATCGGGAATGATCATTTTATATTCCCGGGAATTCCCGGGTACCCGGGAACCACTTGTTTACAAATAAAACTCTAGTTTGTAAGTATTATGTTCTATTTTTTATTATTAAAAGATTAAGGAAAAACAAAAATATACTTTTTCATTACAAAATAATCAATAATGACTGCTACTCTAATAAAAAATTGTACATTGTGTAACGATGTTGTACTCATAATTAAACGTTTACTTTAACTAAAAAGGAACTCCTACTACTGTGATTTCATTATAAATCTAATTACAGTTGTACATTTTCCAGTGTGCGTTTAAACTAAATAAAAAGGAACTATCACCGACACTGTGTGCAAAAAATGTTAAATTTAAGTTTTGTGAAATTATTATTCGATAACATTATAATTTACGAGGTCTTGTTGCCGGAGAAAAAAGCCTTCAAGAATACCATTGCGTTTAAAGAGCGAACGGACAGCCTGTTTCTTGCTTTAGTCGCAAAACTTCCAGCAATAGAAAAAGTCCGCTTCTGTAGAAGTAGGTTTCATTGATAATAGGGCTTTGTATAGCATATCCAAATTTGGTGTACGATAACAATTTTGAATGTATACAACTAACACATATTAATAGTGAAAGGAAGATTTTCAAAGGCGCAACAGAGGTTTCGCATAACACATACATGCTGTGTACGCGCTACTGATTCAACGAAATAAAGAATTAAAATGTATTATTTGAGTCTCCATATTACTTGAGTTTCAACTTTGCTGAGGTTTCGAATGTCTTCGTTCAACATTGTAATGTAACAGACTTATTATAAAAATAATAATAATAATTCTAATAATAACGAACATAGCCGCGAAGGAGACTGAGAAGCGGACAAAATATCAAGATCTTCTCTTTGAGCTTAGGAAGCAGTACCCAGACTATTCTGTTAAATTAATTGTCCTTATAATTGGTGTTCTTGGTGGAGCCAAACCGTCACACGATCACTGTTGGCAAATATAAAAGCTATCCCGGCATGTCAGCGTAATGCTGAGTCACTAGTCTGCCGCATGCAAAAGGCTGTGCTTATTGGGTCGCTCCGTGTACTTCGTGCGCACGACCCAAACTCACTGTAATCTCCCATTTCATGGTTTGAGACGCAGTTATAGTTTCACCTTGCTCCGCAAGTATCCCTTGTGTAACGGTGACGAACCTGAAGTTTAGGGTGCTTGTGGATGCAAAATTCTTAAGGAATTCTTCCTTCTCCATAATAATAATAATAATAGTAAGAATAATAATTATAATAAGAATAACAATACAAGATTAGTAACCACTAACCACACCGACTACAGAGCAGCAGAAAATTATTAATTTTAAATGGTTCCCGTTTACCCGGGTATTTCGTAAAATTATTCCCGGGAATGAAACCGCTTTCATTCCCGGGAATTCCCGACCCGGGAACCCGGGACCGAAAACCCTAATTTTAACTAGCAGTAACAAAAATTATCACGTTTTTCAAGATGTGAACTAGGCTATATTATATTATATTCTGTATAATGGCGTCAATAGATAAAAAAAAAATATAAAAAAAATTCGTTAAATCCATAATGACATCTGTTTCCCAGGTACTTCTTCATTTCTTTCTTGAATTGCTTTAACCGCAAGCACTTTATGTGTTCGGGAATTCTATTATAGATTTTCTTGATACAGTAGTTGTGAAGGTTTTAAATAATAATTACAGTATTGTAGTCTGAACCTGTTTTAGATTTTCTTTATTACGGGTGTTCTATACAGGCTGTCCCAAAATTGCTGGGACACAGAGCTACCACGTGTAGTAGAGGTCAAAATAAGTCGATTGCACCCAATTTATTTTTATACCAAAATTTACCGTTTGCCCGTGAGAAGAGTTCAAAGTTTACATAAAAAAACACATTTTTGTACGCTGTTCAGAAATGAGTGAAACAAATTGAATGAAATTTGACAAAAGTGCATTTTAGAGGATTTCTTTCCTTTCGGTAATCAAAGAAACCCAAAAGAAATTGTAGAAAGGTTAAAACCACCCTCACCCCCTGACATTTTTTTCAGAACTTTCTTAGGAATAGTAATACGGTTCTTAAATTTTTTTAGTGAGAAGACTGATTAATTATCTTCATTTTGTTACTCTTGTAAAAATTTCTATCCCGCATAGTTCCGAAGGAAAAAAATGTTTTCTTAAATAATGCTAACAGATATTCCTATAGTACAAGTTTAATAAAATTGCAATACAAAATTTTATAATATACAAAATTTTATGTAAACTTTGAACTCTTCTCACGGGTAAACGGTACATTTTGGTATATAAATAAATTGGGTCCAATCGACTTATTTTGACCTCTACTACACGTGGTAGCTCTGTGTCCCAGCAATTTTAGGACACCCTGTATATGAGTAGGGTTGAAATCATTAAACAGTTGTGTGTGTTTTTTGACAAATAATCCGCACGTATAAATAAAAATGTCATATACTGTTAATATTTTATACTCAGAAAAGTATGGTCTACACTCTACAGGATACTGTATTTTTGATACTTGCGATAGCCCTAATACATTTTTTTTTGTTTTAAATAAACCTGCTACATGTGTAGAATTGTCCCACATAATTATTCCATAGCGAAATATATACTATCTAGGAGATTTTGACAAATCGCGATATGAGTATGCCAGTTGATAGTATTATTTTATGTTCTTTATTTTGCATTATTACCAATTTTCATGTATACCGAACAGTTTTCCCGTAAAATCTAAAGAACTAAAAAGATTACTGAATTTTTACGGAAAAGCACTTTTATTAACATTTTGAGGATAATACAATGACAATCTGAGTTTATCTCGGACACGACTTTATAAGAAATACTATCACCTTACTTCCATTTCCTTACGGGACACGGAAGTAAAATTACTGTCTATGTATTAAATACCAAATCGCTAGGGAAACAATTTTCTCTATTAGTACAATTTTCATAATGAATTTAGTAATTCTATATAGTCTAGATTATAAGGTATATGCTAGCATCTTGTGAAGTTTTTGTAAGAACTTTTTTCATTAGGTAAACAAGTGTTTTCATGTTACCAACTTGCATATTGTTTGATTAAGACATGAATGTAATTAACTAGCAGTTTGTTGCCAAAGACAAATTCAATTAATTTTTTGCTCAAACTAAAGTATAACAGACTATCTGCAGCCTTTCGCATAGTCGTATAACATGAGTGTTAAGCATATATTATATAATGAGTCTATGACTTTTATAACATTATAATTAGTTACTTTATGCACTACAGCTCGATTAATATGTATTTTCATCTTTGTCAAAGTTGACAACTTCAGCTTTAATTTAGTTTATATCTATAGTTAGTGTTGCCAAATCCATTTGGCCGGACAGTTGGAACTCAAAGCCGGACAATGTAAAACAAAGAGGCAAATATATATTTGTCAAGGACTTTTCATGAATATATCAATTATATGAGAGGACATTGTTTTTCAATTTACAATGAAGAAAGTAGGTAATTGAATTTCAAAGTTGGATTTTAACAAGCTATAGGTAATAGTTTTTAATCCTGCAAAATTAAATTCAAATTCAAATTATTTATTTCAATCCATTGGAATCGTCATAAAAACATAATATATACAAAGTAGCATATACATACAAAGTAGTACAATTTATCATAAGTTACGGTAATTATATAATGACTGGATTATTGTCCTCAAGAAATTCCTGGCAATCATAGTAGCATTTTCCTAGTAACATTTTTTTGCAGGCTTTTTTAAAGGCAAGGGCGCTTTTTATATTTTTAATAGTTTCTGGTAACTTATTATACAATTTGTGACCCCAATATCTGGGTCCTTTTTCAAACAAGGCTAGTTTGTGTTTGGGCGTTCTTAAATCCGAGCCAAATCTTGTGCTATAATCGTGCGTTGTGTTGTTACGTTCATATTCTGTTAATCTATTCCTCGTGTCTATTAAGCATTGTAATATGTAAATGCACGGTAAAGGTAATATTTTCAATTCTATGAACTTTTGTCTACAAGATTCTCTCGGATTTAATCTCGCTATTATACGCAGGCTGCGTTTTTGCATTTTAAAAACACTTAAACTAGACCAGAGCATAGTATATAGATATAAGTGTGTTTACGGGGACTTGATCTCTGAGAGTTCTTAAAACAAAACAAATTGTTTTAAGTTTTTTACATATGTTATCGCAGTGGATACGCCAATCAATGGTATTTTCAAGCCATAGTCCTAGAAATTTTACCGATGTTACTTTGGACATTTTATTACTATTGATAGAGATGTTAAAGTCTATTTCGTGTTTGTTGATTTTATTTTTAAAGTGTATATGATTGGTTTTATCGATATTTAAATGAAGACTATTGGCATTAAACCAATGCATTAATTTGCTTATAGTATAGTTGGCTAATTCTTGTAATTCATTGACATTTTTTTGCTTTAAGGATGATTGACGTATCATCTGCGTACATAACAATATTGATAAACAAGAGTATTAAAACCTGGATAAGCCAGACGTCATCTGTTTTGGCCGGACAAGTCGTTAAAAGCGGATCAACACTAATATAGTCTGTGAATTAAATCAACAAAATATGTATAAGGCGCTCTTCTATTACTTAAACGGAACTAAGACGCCATTGAGATATTGCGTTCTTTCAAAGTTTCCACACAAAGTTTCAAACAGAACTTTTCTCACCAGAGATATACTAAGATGCAAAACTCGTGGTCGTCTGAATACTAACAAGTTGCTCTTATTTGGATATGGTTGCGATAGCATCGAAATGGCGTATTATTGGTGGGAAAGTGGACATAGACTTGTATGGTACGTCTGGGATTATAGTATTTTCTTTAAAAAGTCATTTATCTTTTCGGAACAAACAACGTTTGACATTTTAAATATTATTATATTTTTGCTGCATTTTTTGTCAGAAACTAAATTGTTTTAATTTTGAGTTTTTAGAAAACAATTTATTGCACGTATTTTTTAGTTAATTTATTAGGCGCGATCTTAGCGAAGCTAGAAGCGCCTATATACACTCGCTTTGTCTGTACGTCTGTGAATCTGTGAATCTGTGAATCTGTGACGCTTTTTTTGTATCAGTCGTACAGCCCAAACGGGTTAACCGATTTTAAAAAACTTTTTTTTGTTCGATTCCTCTCGGGGTCTATTTGATCCTAACGTCGCCCGATTTTTGAATTTTGGCCCCAGAGGGGAGCAAATTAGAAAAAACGGTGTTTTTTGCTTATAGTTTCCTCAATTTAAGTCAGATCGATTCGAAACCTGTCTTAAACGAAAGGGCAGAAAATTTTAGATAGATTTCATGTATACTATTGTGTCAAAACAGTTTTTTTATACAGATTTATATGATTATCAAACTAAATAAATGCGACTTTATCTAATAAATCGCGAACTTGTTTCGGTTGTCCTTGTCTGTTGCACAGTGTGATATGGATATTGGAAGATAGCGTATGCTCTGTCTTATATTGCATTATTTCAATATAGTTATTCAATTTTTTGACTGCTGATGTTTGAATTTAAGTTTAAAAACCCTGGCCTACTGAATTAAAATGACGTGTAACTAATTATTGACGTCGATCGGATCGGACCAAAATTTCTCGACGTTCATCATACCTTCCCGTACAATTTGACTTTCTCTGTCTCTATGTCCCTTTGTACGCTTATAACTCGAGAACCACTGATCCGATTTACATGATTTTTTTTTCAAGTAAATAACTTCTTATGCGACTGCGAGTTTTAAAATATTCTGGCATCACGCAAAAGCAACCGAACTGATTCTCAAATAAAAACGTATGTTCTGGCATCAAGCAAAAATAAGTAGGTAGTAGATGCTTTGTTTTTTAAACGGTGGTTTTATTTAACTTGATCCCGTATATTTGTTACAAATCTTGCGATCGATTGAGTTGAAATTTTGCACACATGTGAAGCTCCGGTGACAATACAATATTATGGTAACTATCTGACCGGCCCGGCTTTCGTCCGGGTGTAAATCGTACTTCTGAATTTTCACCCACTTCCCGTGATCCGATTGAGTTGAAATTTTGCACACATGTGTAGCTCCGGTGACAATACAATATTATGGTAACTAGCTGACCGGCTCGGCTTTCGTCCGGGTGTAAATCGTACTTTTGAATTTTCACCCACTTTCTATGATCCGATTGAGTTGAAATTTTGCACACATGTGTAGCTCCGGTGACAATACAATATTATGGTAACTAGCTGACCGGCCCGGCTTTCGTCCGGGTGTAAATCGTACTTTTGAACTTTACCCTCTTCCCATGATCCAATTGAGTTGAAATTTTGCACACATGTGTAGCTCCGGTGACAATACAATATTATGGTAACCAACTGACCGGCCCGAGTTTCGTCCGGGTGCAAATCGTACTTTTGAATTTTCACAGGCAAAAGGTCTTTCTCCGGTAACGTTTCGGATAAATGTAATAAAATCAGACTAAGGAAATAAAGCACACTAAAAATTATTAGATCCTTTTGAAAATTAACATTTGAGAGTTTTATAGGACACAGAAAATAAAATGGCGTCAGATTTCAAAATGGCGGCCATATGTACTTTTTTGTAAACATTATCCGATTCTTTTGAAAATTAATATTTGAGAGTTTTATAGCACACAAAAAAATTAAATGGTGTCAGATTTCAAAATGGCGGCCATATGTACTTTTTTGTAAGAATTATCAGATCCTTTTGAAAATTGATATTTGAGAGTTTCATAGAACACAAAAAAATAAAAAGACGTCAGATTTCAAAATGGCGGCCATATATACTTCTTTGTAAAAATTATCCAATCCTTTTGAAAATTGATATTTGCAAGTTTTATAGGACACAAAAAAATAAAATGATGTCAGATTTCAAAATGGCGGCCATATGTACTTTTTTGTAAAAATTATCCAATCCTTTTGAAAATTGATATTTGCGAGTTTTATAGGACACAAAAAAATAAAATGATGTCAGATTTCAAAATGGCGGCCATATGTACTTTTTTGTAAGAATTATCAGATCCTTTTGAAAATTGATATTTGAGAGTTTCATAGGTCACAAAAAAATAAAATTACGTCAGATTTCAAAATGGCGGCCATATATACTTTTTTGTAAAAATTATCCGATCCTTTTGAAAATCGGTATTTGAAAGTTTCATAGGACACAAAAAAATAAAATGGCGTCAGATTTCAAAATGGCGGCCATAATATGTACTTTTTTGTAAAAATTATCCGATCCCTTTGAAAATTGATGTATGCGAGTTTTATAGGACACAAAAAAATAAAATGACGTCATATTTCAAAATGGCGGAAATATGTAGTACTCCTTTGTAAAAATTATCCGATCCTTTTGAAAATTGATATTTGAGAGTTTCATAAGACACAAAAAAATAAAATGACGTCAGATTTAAAAATGGCGGCCGTATGGACATTTTTGTAAAAATTATCCGATCCTTTTGAAAATTGATATTTGAGAGTTTCATAGGTCACAAAAAAATAAAATGATGTCAGATTTCAAAATGGCGGCCATATATACTTTTTTGTAAAAATTATCCGATCCTTTTGAAAATCGGTATTTGAAAGTTTCATAGGACACAAAAAAATAAAATGACGTCAGATTTCAAAATGGCGGCCATAATATGTACTTTTTTGTAAAAATTATCCGATCCCTTTGAAAATTGATATATGCGAGTTTTATAGGACACAAAAAAATAAAATGACGTCATATTTCAAAATGGCGGAAATATGTAGTACTCCTTTGTAAAAATTATCCGATCCTTTTGAAAATTGATATCTGAGAGTTTCATAAGACACAAAAAAATAAAATGACGTCAGATTTAAAAATGGCGGCCGTATGGACATTTTTGTAAAAATTATCCGATCCTTTTGAAAATTGATATTTGAGAGTTTCATAGGTCACAAAAAAATAACATGATGTCAGATTTCAAAATGGCGGCCATATATACTTTTTTGTAAAAATTATCCGATCCTTTTGAAAATCGGTATTTGAAAGTTTCATAGGACACAAAAAAATAAAATGATGTCAGATTTCAAAATGGCGGCCGTATGTAACTTTTTTTGTAAAAATTATCCGATCCTTTTGAAAATTGATATTTGAAAGTTTCATAGGTCACAAAAAAATAAAATGACGTCAGATTTCAAAATGGCGGCCATATATACTTTTTTGTAAAATTATCCGATCCTTTTGAAAATCGGTATTAGAAAGTTTCATAGGACACAAAAAAATAAAATGATGTCAGATTTAAAAATGGCGGCCGTATGTACTTTTTTGTAAAAATTATCCGATCCTTTTGAAAATTGATATTTGAGAGTTTCATAGAACACAAAAAAATAAAATGACATCAGATTTCAAAATGGCGGCCATATGTACTTTTTTGCAAAAATGATCCGATCTTTTTGAAAATTAATATTTGCGAGTTTTATAGGACACAAAAAAATAAAATGATTGTATATTTCAAAATGGCGGTCATAGGTATATATTTCTGTGTAAAAATTATCCGATCCTTTTGAAAATTGATATTTGAGAATTTAATAAGACACAAAAAAATAAAATGGCGTCAGATTTCAAAATGGCGATCAAATAATAACTTTTTAATTGTATTATTTATATCTTTGATAAATTCGGTTTTATATACAATGCGTAAAAAGCATAGCTTCTTTCGGGTGTCTTACGACATATCATGACTTTTTTATTTAGCCGGTTCCGAGTAACGCTTAATAGTCAACCGTTGCTATGGAAAATTGTTTAAAAAATTCACTGTACCTACTATTTTTTCTATGTAATCCAATACATATTTATATTAGGACTTATGGCTCATAGCCTACTACAAAATTATAAATCTTCTCAGTGTTATTTTCCCTATGTTCAATAAAACCGTTTACACACAGTACCTACATGAATATCGCGCCTTGTAATTCTTGAATTACTTGTATGCTCCAAAATTTTTTATTGTAGATTACACGCCAGACAACTAAGAACATTAGCGCCTGATCACACCAAATTTTACATCATATAATATTAAACGACATCACAAAACAACCCAGGGCGGAGGTTAGATTCGAACCCACGACAGTTTTTATCAACCGTTGTCACAGTCGGGATTCAAACCCGAACTTTTCCACTATCGCGGCGGAATGTGGAATAAGATTATCAAATCTTGTCACGGTTGAGTAAATAACCGTGACAAGATTTCATAACCTTATTTCTCATTATTGAAATAAGATTATCAAATCTTGTCACGGTTGATTTACTCAACCGTGACAAGATTTGATAATCTTATTCCACATTCCGTCGCGATAGTGGAAAAGTTCGGATTTGAATCCCGACTGTGACAACGGTTGATAAAAATGATTTTTTCTAATAGTGCAGAATCCATTATGTAATATTTTGGTTGAACCACCACCAAATTCACTTATCTAAATAATAATCATTATCGTTTCATAACTACTTGTATTCCGATATCCCTCCCATTTAATTTTAATTTATATGAAAGTCACGCCAGTTTTGTTTACATTTACTTCGAGTCACGCTTCACCATTTTGCATCGAACGATTTGTATAATAACAATGTCGAGACGAAAAAGATGTTGAAAGGAATCCGCTCATGAATATAAAACAAAATTCAAAATAATGAAAAAGGAACTTAATAAAATGTTACAATGAAAAAAGTTTTTTTTCTCAGTTGGTCGTTGCTTTACGCGATTTATATTCTGGCTATAATAATGAAAAAAATTAGTTAATTATATAGTCTTTTAGTCTTGTCTGTATTGTTGTTTTAAAAAGTTTGTGCGTGAGGAAAATTATAATTTTAATAAAAACAATTTTTAAATTATTTCTTCATTTCTTTTATCACGTGGCCAGAAAGAGAAAATAAAATAAGGATATATCTTAGTAGAATAAAGGGTATGCGCGTCAGAGCGGAGCTTCCGTTCATACAAGAAGTTATATCTACGGTTATTTCGCACGAAATTCATTCAAATTGTAGCTTTTTGAAAAGGGGAGATTCTGTTCTATAAAATGGAACCATTTTAAGAGTGATTTGAGATCAGAATAATTTACTCCTAAAATAATTTGTAACTGAAAATCGCGAACAGTCTGTACGTACTAGTGATGTGCCGGATCGTTAAAAATGTATATCCGCGGATACGGATCTGAATACGGATATTTGGTCTCAAGATCCGCGAATACGGATACGGATACGGATCTTAACTTTCTTAGAGTGCGCGGCGGTAAATACTAAATATTGCACATCGACCTTTGGAAAGAGACTATCTGTTATGGGAAAAAGTTATTGACCACGATATTAAAAAATAAAAAATAATCTGAATGGAATTTAACTGTTTTTCATTATTACCTAATCACCTATATATATAAAATTTTATCTATGAATTGAAAATTGATAAGGTAAAAGATCCGTAAAAGATCCGCCAAAAAACTAACGGATACGGATACGAATACGGATCTTTCTTTTTCCTCGGATATCCGCGGATACGGATCGGATACGGATATCCGGCACATCACTAGTACGTACGTACGTACGTACATCCGTGCTCTACAGATTGCAATTTTTGACGAATCGCTTTGGTTTATATTTTATTCGCTTTGTTTACTATCAGACTAGAAAGACGCTAATGACCCTTGTTGTCGAGCGTTTATAATTCACAATTCATTCATTCATTCATCAGACTAGAACCCTATTTAAATTTACTAACATGCGTTCACTTGTTTAATTTTTATAAACAATTTTATTTTACTATTTTTGACAGCTAATAGTTTAAAAAAAAACATAATAATAATATTATATTATTGTACAGTATACAGGGTGTTCTGTAAAGATTGCGCCAAAAAGTAAACCTATATTCTAGACATGAAAATAATGAAATTTAATCCAACTTGCCTTATAAAAATGTCGTTCGTTTCGGATATACAGGGTGTTAAAGTTAGATTTTATATTTGAGTTTCTTTAAATAAATCGAATAGTTTTTGAGATATCTAGTTGAAATTTGGTATCCATGGGTTTATTAGGGCACTCAAAAATAAAATTTGAACAGATTTGAGTTTCTAAAAAGAGGGCGCTAGTTGCAGCGTATTTGAAGGACAGTTATGCCCCCATTTTTTTCTCGAATTTTATAAGGCAAGTTGGGTTAAATCTTATTATTTTTATGTCTAGAATGTAGGATTACATTTTGGCGCATTCTTTACGGAACACCCTGTATATTATCGTAGAACAACTAATGTTGGGTTTATCGTACAATTTTATTTTTTTTTTATTTTATAGATCATTACCCACTCTACTGTTTCCATGGCTTTAGCGTATTATTTGCGTGCGTAAATCACACTTGACGCACACTTTTAAATAAAACGCGCAAATCGATTCTAGGGCCAATTTAATCAATAATTAAAAAAACTAAAAAAGTGACATTCAAGTGACAGATAATAAATATTTCTTGAAATTTTATAACTACATTTAAATGAAAAGTTTAAATAACGAGCGCCAAGATAGTATTTATCCCGAACTATAGTAATAAAAAATAGTATCTGCAACTCGTGCGGCGTTGTCGATTCACTCGAGCGAATTAGCGCACTCACTTCGTTCGTGCGCTCAACTTCGCTATCGTGAGCAATCGACAACTTACCGCACTTGTTGCACAATATACTATTAATCACCCTGTTAAATGACGGTTGCTATGACAACGATAAAGCGATTGACATAAATGAACACGTAGGAATCAAAATTTAACAGCGCGATTAAAAAAACAGCCTGTTAAAATTGTACGATAAACCCAGCATAAGTGCTACACTGCTATACCATAAAAGTAGCTAAACACCGGTTGAGCTCCTGGAGTAATGGATAAGGATGTTGCTTAGTATGGACTTAAGTTCCCAACTTGATATTTATTTATTTATTTATATTTATATTTTTTAATCTTTTTTTATTTTATTTTTTAATGTTTTTTTAATATATTTTTACTTCCCACCTCTACTACACTCAGAAAAATATTTATTTGATTCAAAGAAAATTTCTTTGATTGAAATATATTTGCTCTTCACGGAGTGGCAAAGAAGTGTTTTATTTAATTCAAATAAATCGGCTTGCGTTAATCTGAAATCTATTTATATTTCAATTCAAAATTCACTTATTTGCTTCAACAGCTTAGCAAATTTAAATTGATTCAAATTGTTGTTTCTCTAAAGTAAAGTATGTATCAGATTGATAAATAACATTAATTGTTTTAAAAAGCCATGTATTTAAAACAAAAAAATTCTTTTATAGGGTTAAGTAAGCAATCGTATTGTTTTGAACGAAGCATAGTTTTAAATCAAATAAATAAATTACTTGAATTAAATCAATGAAAACTAGAATTAAAAAAATATGCTATTTAACCTGAGAATGTTGTTTCTTTGGTTTAAAACAAAAATTGATTGAATGAACGAAATGTTGCTTTCAAATTAATTTTAATTACTTTGTTTTAAATAAACAGTGTATTTGATTCAAAATAATTCGGTTTTTGTTTTAAATAAAAATTGTTTTGATTTGAAATTTTTTGTTTTTTGTTTTAAAAGAAAAACTGTATTGAAATGAAAATTATTTGATTTCTGTTCAAAAAAATTGTATAAAAATGAAAATTTATTTTTTTACATTGTTAATACCTACATAAATATCGCTATACTGCTGAAGTTTTCGACTTGCTGACTTACATTTTTTTTTGCAAAAACCAAGTTAGCAAATTAAAATTTCAACAGTATAGGTAGATATTTATGTTAACAATATTGTAAAAAAATAATTTTCATTTCAATACAAATTTTTTTAAACAGAAAATTAATAATTTTCAATTCTATACAATTTTTCAATTACAATCAACGTTCTTTATAAAATCAATAATGTAACTTAAATAGGTACATATTAATTAACAGGTACAATAAAAATATAATAATTTGTAATAAAAAACATTTATTTATATATTTTTTTAATTACCAAACAAATATCTGAAATCTATTACATGTAATAAATTTATAGTAGCTTAGCAGCTTTTTTGGTTTAGTGTAAAATATCAGTCTTTTAATTAAACTAATATCACTCACAAAATATCATATTTGTTAAACAAAAATTAATATTATATAATACCAAATGTCTCAGTAGTGAGACAACCCGGGAGGATCTCCTTTATCATAAAACCAAAAAAGCTAAAAATAAACATTTCCTCCTAGATAAAATTAAAAACTAGTCAATTTATTTTTTATATCAATTTATATTGGAGCTATGGTTTGAGGCGTTTTTACGGAACACTCTGTATATACGTAACATACTACATTGGAGTGTTTTTTTTTATCTTTTCTTTTGGTCCCATTGGCTAATGTGTTAGCATTGAACCTAAAAAAATTCTTCAAAATTTTCAGCTTCCTAGATCAAATCTGTGAAAGGCGCAAACCGAGTTTGTTTCCCATTTGATTAACATTGGAAAAACGACGTTTTTACTCAAACGTGGATAGCAACATTTTGTAGAGAATTAAATTTTCAACAAAAAAGGTCCGTAGTACTAAATCTGTGAATTCATTATTTTCAAAGATATGTTCGTTTAAACATTGTGATAAAAATCGGATTTCATTTAATTAATTATTGTTTAAACAAACATATCTTTGAAAATAACGAATTCACGGATTTAGTACTAAAGACCTTTTTTGTGGGAACTTTAATTCTGTACAAAATGCCGCTATCAAAGATAAAAAAAATTCTACCGGCTATCCATGTTGGAGTAGCAACGTCGTTTTTCCCATGTTAATTTAATGAGAAACAAACTCGGTTTGCGCCGTTCATAGGTTTGATCTAGGAAGCTGAAATTTTGGGAGAATTTTTTAGGTCCAATGCTAAAGCATTAGCCAATGAGAAAAAAATAAAAAGCAACCTTATAACATTCGCCATTATGATTTCAAAAATAAATGTTTTATCGAAAATGTACGTAAGATTTCCCATCACTTAAAATGTGACTACTGTAAGGAAAAATATCAGGCAAATCTGAAAACTGTAAACAGCTGTGTTCTGTGGTTTTAATAATTTCATAAGCAAATAAGCGTTCTGAAAACAAAATTGTTTTCATTATTTGCAAAATAAAAAATATTTTAGTTTGATCATTAGTAATTATAATATATTTAACAAGTCCAAAATTGTGAAAAAAATCTGAAATATTAGTGCAAAGAATTGAATTAGTGTTATATTTAATTCCATGAACTTTTATCCATGATAAAGAATAGCAATTTTCAATACAAATGAATGAAGGAATTAAATCTTTAAATCGAACATCTGTAATGTCATTTAAATTAAACAATTCTGTAATTGGGCCAAAAACAATTTCGCTGGTTAGTCCATCTTTAGCAGATAATCTGGCACAAAAAGAGAGCTGATTTTTAATTGCTAGAGTATGTATTATATTACGTCTTGACCTGACAACAGATGCATTTGATTTTAATTCTTTGTGTCGAGCTTCAAATCTAATTGAAGACAAATTACACAATGGTCCCATTTTTATAATAAGTGTAGGATAGTGAACTAAAAAGTGATGTTTAGGTTTCAAATCCCCACATAAAAGTTTATACATTTCATTATGTTCTGTTATTACAGATTTCAGCAAATCAACATATTCTAATGTAATTACCTTCGAATTTACAATATTAATAATATGTCGAAGACAAATATATAGTCCCCAAAACAAATTATCAATAGGTACAAAATCTCCAATTAAAAAAGAAAAATTTTCTACTAAGTTACACATTTCAGAAGCTGAAAAAATTATTATTTTTGCGTCTAACTGTATCTTTGTAATAGAAGGAATCTTATTAGAAATGTTTTTGTAATTAAAAAACCTAATTCTGTTATTCAAGGTTTCCAAATTAAACAAATGTTCAGTGCGTATAAAATTGTTAATAATATGCCCCATTTCATATCGACACACACCCTCAAACAAGTCATGCATTATGTCGCAAGATAAATTTGTAATGACATTATAACTTGGAATTTCATTCCATATGCATTTTTCTTTAATTCCAAATGTTAGTTCTTGTGCATCATGTTCATAATTTTCTAAAGTGCGTACTGATTCAGTATGTTCAGTTGTCAGTTTTTTTGTATCTCGTTTGTGTGATCGACAAAAACGGCAAAAATAATTTGATTGAAAACTTTCAACGAAACCCAAAATAGAATTTGCTCCCAAATTGTCACCTACAATTGCAATTAATACAAAAAACGTCGGCTCTTTGTTCAAATTTTTTAAAAAAATAATAAATATTCATATAGCCTTTTTTCCTGGTTAATTAAAACGGTTCTGCAAAAAAGATTTTGTAAAGACCATTAGATGTATGAATAGTAATACCTTCCGTTTCTAATAATGATAAGTCTGCAATAATATTTTTAAAAGTGGCGTGATTACCGAAAAGTGACCGATCTGTTGAATAATGAAGTTGAGCTAAAAATATATTTTTCAAAGCTGCTGAGAATTCAGGTGGCAGACATGAGATTGCGAAATAAACTGCCCCCACTTTGTGCACACCTGCATGTGCCCCTAATGGATTACTGACTTCAAAATCATCAAAATAAAGTGTTAATGGCAAAACTATCTTATGTTCATATTTTTTTTCAATAATATCTTTCCAAACAGAACATTGAATAATATTTACAATAAATTCCTTGTTTTCTATCAGTTGGACATAATGTTTTCTAATGATTTCATAAACATTGGGAAGTTCCAAAAACAATTTCAATGTAACTGGAATTGGGATATAAGATGCGCAGTAGTTTTTAAAATCTAATGTAACTTGTGAATTTTGTATCGTATCGTTAATACTCTCTCCAATAATGACAGACTTTGGTGGTGTATACAAGGAGGATCTTTCTAAGTATTTCAAACGTTTGTATTCAGTATCTAAGTCAGTGAATGGATTAGACAAAAGATCAATAAATGTTTTTATTTTTTTTAAGTCAGTATTATATGATTCAGATGATTCCAATACTGAAACATTACCACTTATCATATTTAATGGTTCATGAAATAAATCTGTAACATCAGATACAATATTTTGAACGATATTTCTTGGCAATGAGTATTTACTATAGAGTTTTGTAATGAAATTAACAGAAGAACAGCGTACTGCTTCAGAAAAGTTTTCTAGTGATATGTCATTGCAAACGTTTTCAGGGTCAACTGTCTCTTCAACTTGGTCATTCAGGTTAGAGTTAAAGGAATTGATTATTTGAGTATTTGACGAAAAATGCGATTCGTTAATAATTTCATTTTTATTGCCTTCTGCAAAATTGATGGTATGTGTCTTTATGAAATGTTTCTTAAAAGAATATATATTTTGAAAAGATCTCAAACAATTATTTTGCCGACAAATATAAACCATAAATGGATCTGAATGTTTAAATTTTAAATGAATAAAAAATTCCTTTTGAGAACTAAACCTGTTATTACAGCAAGGACACAAATTATCCATATTATTCATCTTATAATTTTTCACAAAAACGTAACATTGAAAATGAAAATCTTTAAAATACCAGTTACTGTATGTTTAATTTAGTCACATATATTTTTAATTAACATTTTTTTAAAGAAAACGTGTGATAAGAAATAGCAATTTTAAATGAATAAAAAATTCCTTTTGAGAACTAAACCTGTTCAGCAAGAACACAAATTAATTCATATTATTATCTTATAATAATTTTTCACAAAAGCGTAACATTGAAAACGAAAAACTTTAAGATACAACTTAGGTACTGTATTTTTAATTTACAGTCACATATATTTTTAATTCAGACTGTTTTTAAAGAAAACGTGTAATAAGAAATAGCAATTTCAAATGAATAAAAAATTCCTTTTGAGAACTAAACCTGTTCAGCAAGGACACAAATTAATTCATATTATTTATCTTATAATAATTTTTCACAAAAGCGTAACATTGAAAACGAAAAACTTTAAGATACCACTTAGGTACTGTATTTTTAATTTACAGTCACATATATTTTTAATTCAGACTGTTTTTAAAGAAAACGTGTAATAAGAAATAGCAATTTCAAATGAATAAAAAATTCCTTTTGAGAACTAAACCTGTTCAGCAAGGACACAAATTAATTCATATTATTTATCTTATAATAATTTTTCACAAAAGCGTAACATTGAAAACGAAAAACTTTAAGATACCACTTAGGTACTGTATTTTTAATTTACAGCCACATATATTCCAATTCAAATTCAAGGAACACTATGTAAATCACTCACTGTTCACTTCCGAAGTTCTGTGATGCAATGCCTGTTAACGCGTGCACACAAGACAATCGTTTGATATAATGCAAGATTGGACACGTTACATAATTCAAATATATTGGTATTTTGTTTCAACAAGATTTTACATTTATCAAATAAGTATATGCTTTGTTACAAAATACTCTATATTTCATTAAACAAAACATTTTACTGTTTAAAAAATTTGTATGTATTTCAATTGAAAACTTGAGGATTTTATTCCAAATAATGTAATGATTTGAAAATACGACTTAAAAAAAAACATTGTTAACTAGACACCGTGTTTATATTCAATGCAAACACTGATATTGTTGTGTGAAAAGATTTTTTGGTTTAAACTTAAAACCTCATTTTCTATTGAACTTAAGACTATAATGCTTTGTTTCAAAATATACATTTATTTGAAAGAAAGAAAACAGGCTATTATTTTAATAACTCACAATTTATTGAAATTTAACAAATTGATATTTTTAGTTTGAAAGGGCAAAGTATATTGTTTTTTATCTTTAATATAAAAGTTATATTGATTCAAAATGATTACATATTTAAATATTATTTATTAAATGGAAACACTTTTTTGTTGGACGGAAACAAATATTTATTTGAATGAAACAATTTCCATTTTATTTTAATATTTAAATAAATGATTGATTCTGTTTAAAAATAATTTGTATTGAAGCAAAGAAAACTATTTTAAATAGCAGTTTGCATTAATTCAAAATATTCATTTTTCTCAGTGTATGGTAGGGAAGTAATGGATTCAGTCCGAAAACAATATTTCGAGATTTTAACAGATTTTCACGTTTTGAGACCCTAGCAATCGTTTAAGATCATTTTCTGACTGATGTCTGTATGTGTGTGTGTGTGTGTATGTGTGTATGTGTGTGTGTGTGTATGTGGTCAATTTTTCGCCTTCGATATCTTAAGAACGGAACAACATACGGGCATGCCGATTGTTCTATTGTGTTTATCAGCCTTTAACTTAGATCTGATTAGATTTTGAGTCAAATCGGTTCAGTGGATCCTGAGATATTCAAAAAAACGTCCTCAATGTCACGTATTAACATAGGTAAAAAAAAATATAAATGAATTCTAGATGTTATAATATGAAAAAAATGTAAATATTTTTTTTCTCTAAAATGTATAGTTTTCGAGAAAAAAAATATTTTACTAAAAAAAATAAAAATTGTACGTAAATCAAGGTAACCATGATTTTTGCTATATTAAGCTAGCCATCAATAGATCACCAAACAAAAAAGAGGGCCATGCTTTTTTCAAAGAATAAAAATTAAATTGTGTTTTAAAGACCACCAACAGCTAAGGTTATTTGGGCCTAGTCAAAGAATAAAAAAAAGAGTGTTTATTTTTTGCAAATATTTACTAGGTGGGAAGTATAGGACTGGTCATCAGTCGAATTTTTTTATTTTTATCATGCGGTGGGAAATTTTGGCAGGATGTGCACGTTTAGTTTTGCCAACTATTAAGGTCGGTTTTTTCTTAAAAAGAAAATAATTTCTATAATGTACAATTTTTAATTAAATAATTATTGTAGTTATTTCAATAATTAACATGTTATACATTTTTTAGTTTTTGAGATTCAACTCAAAATTGATGGGTACAGTACTTATTCATTACTATAGACGATTATGAGTTATGACCTCTGTTGTCGAGCGCCTGTAATCTGATTACACGAAAACTATAGTGAATGATGTACGGAACCCTCGGCGAACGAAGTACGTTCATGTTTGACCGGTTTTTGGTTTATTTTCAAATAGATCCGGTATTGCATATTACGGACGTTTTTATTATTAAATAAGAACTTTATTGATTATGACGAATTTTAACAGATTTTACTTGATTCAGCTAGGTATTTAATTTGTAATGTGTCAATTTCAAAATTTTAGAAGTACAAAAGTGGCTTCAGCCCATTTGATGATATAAAAACAGTCCCGGCCGATAAGTTGTTACAATGAGAATAGGTCGAGCTCGTCCTCAGTGTTCAAATCCCAACATTTTTACTGTGCTGCCCTCAGTAGCAGCACTCTACGGAGACGTGTGCAACTGACATTACGTTTGGAACAATACGAAGTGCAGCAAAATGAAAGGATCACAAATGTTATCAGATGCTGACATTTCGATATTTTATTTTTTTTATCAAATAAAAATAAAAATAATAGTTATATTCAAAACAGGTAAACATTTCTGTTGACAATCTGGCCCAAATAGAGACCTTAATATCAAACTGATATTTTGAGGATCATTAGATAGCAGATAGTCCGAATCAATGCTTGTGTTAGAAAACTTAATTTACCATACAGTGTGATTAAAATAATGTACTTCTTTTATCTAACTTAAATCAAGTATAAACTTATGATTTTTAAAGGCAACGGCATTTGTTTTTTTACTGAAATTGTGCGATGATGCATCATGTCATAAGGACAGGAGTGTCACCAATTTCTTGACTGAACAGTTCAGCAACCTTGATATGAATTCCATTGAAAATTTATAGGCCACAGTTAAAAAAATTCGACTGATGACCAGTCCTAGTCCCACCTAGTAAATATTTTTTTCATTTATATTTGCAAAAAATAAACACTCTTTTTTATTCTTTGAAACAAAGCATGGCCCTCTTTTTACTTCCCACCTCTACTATGGTAGGGAAGTAATGGATTCAGTCCGAAAACAATATTTCGAGATTTTAACAGATTTTCACGTTTTGAGACCCTAGCAATCGTTTAAGATCATTTTCTGACTGATGTCTGTATGTGTGTGTGTATGTGTGTATGTGTGTGTGTGTGTATGTGGTCAATTTTTCGCCTTCGATATCTTAAGAACGGAACAACATACGGGCATGCCGATTGTTCTATTGTGTTTATCAGCCTTTAACTTAGATCTGATTAGATTTTGAGTCAAATCGGTTCAGTGGATCCTGAGATATTCAAAAAAACGTCCTCAATGTCACGTATTAACATAGGTAAAAAAAAATATAAATGAATTCTAGATGTTATAATATGAAAAAAATGTAAATATTTTTTTTCTCTAAAATGTATAGTTTTCGAGAAAAAAAATATTTTACTAAAAAAAATAAAAATTGTACGTAAATCAAGGTAACCATGATTTTTGCTATATTAAGCTAGCCATCAATAGATCACCAAACAAAAAAGAGGGCCATGCTTTTTTCAAAGAATAAAAATTAAATTGTGTTTTAAAGACCACCAACAGCTAAGGTTATTTGGGCCTAGTCAAAGAATAAAAAAAAGAGTGTTTATTTTTTGCAAATATTTACTAGGTGGGAAGTATAGGACTGGTCATCAGTCGAATTTTTTGTTTGGTGATCTACTGATGGCTAGCTTAATATAGCAAAAATCATGGTTACCTTGATTTACGTATAATTTTTATTTTTTTTAGTAAAATATTTTTTTTCTCGAAAACTATACATTTTAGAGAAAAAAAATATTTACATTTTTTTCATATTATAATATCTAGAATTCATTTATATTTTTTTTACCTATGTTAATACGTGACATTGAGAACGTTTTTTTTAATATCTCAGGATCCACTGAACCGATTTGACTCAAAATCTAATCAGATCTAAGTTAAAGGCTGATAAACACAATAGAACAATCGGCATGGCCGTGTGTTGTTCCGTTTTTAAGATATCGAAGGCGAAAAATTGACCACATACACACACACATACACACACACATACACACACACATACACACACACATACACACACACACATACACACACACACACATACACACACACACACATACACACACACACACACATACAGACATCAATCAGAAAATGATTTTAAACGATTTCCAGGGTCTCAAAACGTGAAGATCTATTAAAATCTCGAAATATTTTTTTCGGACTAAATCCATTACTTCCCTACCATAGTAGAGGTGGGAAGTAAAAAGTATCAGGCAATCTATCGTCACTACAAAACCGGGTTTCATAGGAAAACTCATATAGGTGATGATCTTGAAATTCTGTCACTTTCAAAAATCGATAGGGGCGGAACGCATGTAACCACTTAGAGCCAACTTCAGACTACAGTTTCATTATGTGCTCGGTATCCTCTATAGTCTATCTGTTCACCTCCAAATGGTGCATCAGCACTATGACGTGTGAAAATCATCACTGGCTCCCGTTCTAAAAGTAATAAATTAAAAATTTTAATAATTTTTTTATCGTCAAAAAGTTTTTAATAAAAATTGTATAGATATTTTAAAAAAAATCTCTGCCTACCCAAAATGCACGGTTGAATGACGATTATTGACTGCACTACTTAGTTCAATAATTTTACAATGTGTACCAAATACATAATATAGTTGAAACTTGAATTGTTAGGTATCATTTCACATGAATGCTCTGTATTTAAGAATAAAGAAAATATTAACTGTACCTACCATAATTTCGCTTAGTACAAGATATTTATTATGAAACGTTAAAAATATAATTTTATAACTCATGACAATTTTATAAGGTTGGGTATAGGTAAACCGAGGTAAACTTTTAAAACAGTAGGCAATAAAAGTTTATTTTTATTTAAAAACTGAAACTTTGTCAGAATTAACTGTTATTTTTATGGTTTGATTTACTGTATATAATATACATATTACAAACATTATTACGCAATGTAATATAAATCCTTGAAAAGACCTTGATTTCTTCGTAATCCTTGATTTTATTATACATTGTTCAAAACAAATTATTTCTTTTTAAAGAAATTATATCGTTAAAATAACAAAGTAGGTAAATATCAGATTGATTATAAATACGTTTCCAAAATTTATTTAGCATATATTAAAATTCGATAATTTTGAATAGTGCACATTATTTTTTATAAAGATAAAGATAATTTATTTTATCACATTGACAAAAAGTAAATGGCAAATCTACAAAAAAAGAACATTTAAAATTTACAGTAATATAATAAGGTTCTTTACACAGTACCCATGAGGATGTGAGGATGTGGTCCAGTGGTTAGCGTCGCGAACTCTGGATCAGACTGTCGTGGATCCGAATCCCGCCTTCGCTCATGGATGTTTTGTGATGTAATTTAGTTTTAAGTGAGTTGTTATTTAATGTAATCAAAACGCTAATGACCTAAGTTGTCGACGCGTCTATAATTTACAATAAATAAATAAATACACAGTACCAATATGTAATAAGTTAATACAATCAATACATAAAAACTAAGATATTATAGAAAATCATTAATGGAGTAAAAATCCACATTAATCAAAAAATTTAATAAAGTCTTTTTAAACAAAGAGAAAGCTTTGATAGATCTGATTGATCTACGGAGTTCATTAAAAATCCTTGTACACATAATATACAGTGTGTCCACAGACTCATCCTCAACATGGGGATCTCCGTTGTTATGGGAGATAGAGATTTGGTTAAATGAGACAAAATGTGCAGAATTTCCAGTACTACTACCCTGCATAGTCAAACTTTCCATATTTTGCTTGGTTCGCGACTGACAGTTGAAAAACGAGATTTACTCATTTTCGTTTTTTGTTTATAACTCGCTTATTAAGTAAGTTAGAAAAAAAATATTTTCACTTTCTTAAGGCCCTTTTTTATGAAGATTTTAAATCTCTTTTCACATTTTTATTTACTTTTATAGTTTCTGAGATACGTGTATAAACTTTGTTTTTTTAAATACACGTCAAAGATGGCCATGACACCATTCGAAAGAGATTTTTTTTCTCTTTAATTTGATATGAGGGTTGATGGATTTATTTTCAAAAATAACAGAGTTATACGTAAAACACTGATTTTTAATAGTAGGCTATGCTAAATTAATTGATAAAACAACAGAAGGCTTAGCAAACAGTTGAAATTCGCGTTGACTTAGTAAACGGCTGTTTTATTTTAGCTGTCAAAGTGTAGTTTGTTGCTAATTTGTCAGTTTACTAAGTGATTTATTAAATTTACTTTTGTTATCATGGAACCATTTTGTAACAATGAAAAATTTGATATGTTATCTTGTTACATTCTATGTCACAAAAATTCGACCAGAGCTGCAGAAATGTACTTCGATCAGTATCCAGAACGAAGACAACCTCATTCGTCTATTTACAGAAACTTACGAGTAAATTTAATAAACTATGGATCATTTAAAAAGCCGTTTACTAAGTCAACGCGAATAAGTGAAGAAGACAAACCTACTGTTTTACGATCAATTGTTGAAAATCGCTTATTTTTCATTGTTACAAAATGGTTCCATGATAACAAAAGTAAATTTAATAAATCACTTAGTAAACTGGCAAATTAGCAACAAACTACACTTTGACAGCTAAAACAAAACAGCCGTTTACTAAGCCAACGCGAATTTCAACTGTTTGCTAAGCCTTCTGTTGTTTTATCAATTAATTTAGCATAGCCTACTATTAAAAATCAGTGTTTTACGCATAACTCTGTTATTTTTGAAAATAAATCCATCAACCCTCATATCAAATTAAAGAGAAAAAAAATCTCTTTCGAATGGTGTCATGGCCATCTTTGACGTGTATTTAAAAAAACAAAGTTAATACACGTATCTCAGAAACTATAAAAGTAAATAAAAATGTGAAAAGAGATTTGAAATCTCCATAAAAAAGGGCCTTAAGAAAGTGAAAATATTTTTTTTCTAACTTACTTAATAAGCGAGTTATAAACAAAAAACGAAAATGGGTAAATCTCGTTTTCGAACTGTCAGTCACGAACCAAGCAAAATATTGAAAGTTTGACTACGCAGGGTAGTAGTACTGAAGATTCTGCACATTTTGTCTCATTTAACCAAATCTCTATCTCCCATAACAACGGAGATCCCCATGTTGAGGATGAGTCTGTGGACACACTGTATACCTACAGCTGCCTTCAAACAGTGATAGCAAGTGTTGTGGATATCCATATTGATAATTTCTGGTGCTGCGTAATTCAGTAATAATAATTAAATCAATATTTGTACGAAGAAAACAGGGGCATACATATAATGTACAAGCAAGGAACAGTCAAGATTTTACATCTTTTAAAAATATTTCTACAAGATGTAGTTTGCAGAATACCAGCAAGTAGACAAATAATGTAAAGCAATTTTTTCGTTCTTATATCTTTCCTCTTAATAGCAAACAAGGATAAAAGAAATGTGTACATTTTAAACGGCAGCATTTAAGCCGCCATATTATGATGACACGGAGAATGATCACGCGCATTATAACTATTTTTTTAAACACTTAGGTGTGGAAACCTAAGGTACAATCTTTGAAAATGTTTTGAAAACATTGTATAAACCTTTCAGGATATTGGGTATTATTTATGTAAAAATTGCTACAGAAAAAATTTTAGTATAGGCAATTTAGGACATGATATGGAAAGGTCATATACTTTCTAACACACTGTATGTTTTTCCTTATATGTTTTTTACGTGCTTGGATTTTTAAAATAATTTCAACACATTTTTTATTATGCTATGTTGTACATAATATATATGTACACATTCGCTGAAATATACAGAGTGTGCCAAAAAGTATAGTCATTCATTTACGATCTTGTTAATTATGATTTTTTGAATCTAAAATCTCAATAAACTTATGTCCTATTATCAACGGTTTCAGAGTTATGAATAAATTCATTTATTTTATTTGTCATACAAATTTTATAAATTAAATTTACATTAACACTTTCAACATGCTGCAGATCTTAAAGTGCCTAATTATTAAAAAAATGATTTCCTTGTTCGGAAATTTCGAAGTACTCTTTCGCAGTGGCGGATCCGGGGGCTTGCGGACGGCGCGTCCGCGACTCCCAAAAGACTGATGAGAAATGAAAAAGACGATTATTGATAAATCGAGAAATAAACTCTATGGATTATTTCTATTGCTTTTATAACTTAAGTAGTTGAGTATCAATGAATGCTAACAACATTTATTTTCTCATTAACCCTTTCCGTCAGCCCCGAAACATGGGCGCACCCCTCAAGCGAGGCTCCTGGATCCGCCCATGCTCTCTTGAATGTGCGACTGTTTGGCTGTATTCGATTAGGATACGATATTCGGTCACTGCAGCTACAGAATTGCCATCACAAAATCCGTAAATCAAATGCATTTCTGTATATTCACGTTTAGTAAATCTTTCATTTTCAACTTTATACGTTTATTTATTAATTCTCGATTTAATTTGACTGACAAGTAATCAGCATTTGTTTTTGGCGTTTAGCATTTGTTTTTGGTGTTCGACTTCTAGATATAAGAATAAATGAATTTATCGATAACTCTGTAACCGTTGATAATAGGACATAAGTTTATTGAGATTTTAGATTCAAAAAATCATAGTTATCAAGCCCATACATTTATGATTATACCTTTTAGGACATCTTATATATACACATATGATGTATAAAGATGACTACTTATATAATTTTACTTTTATACAGCTGAACATGCCAGATGATACGCTGACTGACTAATTTAGAAAATAGAATACTTTCCGGCAAGCTATGTGAGATTAAGGTAAAAAGCACTGGTCTTAGTGCCGTAAACTGCCGACAAAATAGTGCATTTGCTAATATAATATATACTTAAATATATAGCGTCTTTTTATCATTGTATCATAGGGAATTACATGGTATAAACTTTATATCCTTTTTGATGAATTTTGTACTTCAATATTATTTTTGGCACAAGTTTAGTTTACATATTGTTAAGATTTTTAAAATGTAAAAAGTGAAATTGTTTTTAAATATGAAAAAAGATAACTAAATAATTTTAGCTTATTTAAAAAAAATGAATTTCATTGACTGTTTACTGGCAAAGTTTACTGGAAAAGTAATTTAGACAATATCATATCAAGAAACTGTGTTAATATAAAGAAAAATATTGCTATAATGTGGAACGTCAAGATTTTATGGTTCCACTCCCAGGGTCCCGCCATTCGATCGACGCTAACAGTGTACATGTGCGGTGCCATAATAATACTATGTAAGTATAGGCAAATGCATTAATTAATAAACATCTATATTTGTTTTTATTTATTAACAAAATAACAATGTGTGCATCTACCTTGAGGTCATTAGCACTGATACAATCTATAAATTTCTTCGAGTACCTACAATAATATTGCAGAAAATAAAAGGGTAGTCCGAGTTTTCTGGTGCAATTTATAAATTTATTAATGAATAATCACATTATTTCAACCCCTTAATAACACCAACCATTGACACAATTCCCCCAAATAAAAATGCTTTGCAATTTTCATAGTCGTTCTCATAGTCAAAAGCTGCTATTAAATTGAAATGCATCAATTTTTTTTAAAATACGTTTAATGAATTCACGCTCTGCCTTTAATCATTGTGTAATGATTTTGTCTGTTATTGTGGGTTTTCTGAAGCCGCAGCTCTAATGCAAACCGCGGACGCCATCAGCATTTGAGAAAAAATCTTAAGACAACATTTTTTCATTGTTTTATTTTTAATACCTAATATAAATCCATCTATGAATCTCTTGAATAGTGATGGGACGTTTAAACAATAAAATATTAAAATAAACCCAACAAATAGATTTGTATCGAATTTTAAAAATAACTACAAAAACCCAAACCACTTACAATTTACATTGTACGTACGTACCATGTAAATATTGTAAGTGGTTTGGGTTTTTGTGGTTATTTTTAAAATTCGATACAAATTTATACGTTGGATTAAATTTAATATTAATTTATTGATCAGTTTTAACAAATAATTTAATCAAATTACATAGGAGAAATTTACATACGGTTTTATAAACTATGAGAATAACAATCCATATGATTAGATTCCTAGTTGTAACTAAATTCACTAAAAAATTTAGTTACGGCTAGGAATCTAATCATATTGATACATTTTGATTGTTATTCTCATCAAATAATTTATTATTTTCCTTATCGTAAAAATTAAAATTGACAGCGTAATTAGATAACATATTTTCTTGTAAAATGCAAGCATAAAAATCTAGTACATAATATTATATACAGTGTCTCACAAAATGTAGAGCCACTGTGCAAGCAGATATCATCCAAAGTTAAATGTTTACACATGTATTTCGACGTTCTGCTGCATATGCAAAATGTAATTAGCTTACGAATGTTCAAATACTTGTTATGTCAGCATGCACAGAAAGATAATGCTTTAAATACGTCGTTAAAATATATAATATGCTCTTTTTCAAGTCTAAGGACTAAAATTAGTAAAAATTTACAGTTTTCATCGGAACTTTACCTAAACACTTTGTGTTACTGTGTAGTGTTGAATAAAATAAAATTTACAGAAATACAGAAATTGAAAGTATGGACATGATTATTAACATATAAATATACCTATCGTTAATTACGCTTTACTTTTTCCTTTAAAAATTATTATGATTTTATTCCGAGAATATGCTTTCCCCAGATTTTCAGGGAAATATAAAGACGGAAAAATAGGGTGAGTTCTGTGTTTATACATTTTAATATTTCATAGTATATTTGATCAACATACAAAGTTGAGTGGTAATTTGTGCTGTCATTTTTCGATGTTTTTCAAAATTCTATAATGAATAAACTAACAAACGCACATTAAAGATGTAAAAATAAAGATGTAACGATTTTTGAATTGTTATTTGAAGTCCCGTTGGCTTTCAAATAGCATTTCAAAGATCGTTGCATCTTTATTTTTACAAAGTCATAGATATTTTGCCTGTTTTACAAAAAGCGTTACACGAGTAACTCTAGGTGACTGGCGTATTCGTATACCCGAAAACATAGACGTAGTCCTAAATCAAAAACTACACGCATATTCGAAAATCCTCACATAGATAGATGAAAATTTTGAAAACACTACTCACGTATCACATAAAATATCCAAAAACCACTAAAATTTCGGAAGGAAACGAAATTATACACAGAGGTCCAGTTACTATTTTATATATTAGTGTTGAATATTAATACATGTATGTGGGCGTTCTGTTTATTTACCAACACTGTTTTATAGTGCATATTTAGTGTAAAAGGTCGGTATCCTATACGCGTGTAGCCTCATAACATTTTAATGTAACCGATCGGTCAGATATGGAATACATAATGTTGCCGGGCTATGTTCAGAGCAATGGGAGCGGTTGTCCAACACCAATCCTATCTGTACTCAACTTCACGTCCAACATACAGATTGATACGTTTTTATGGATGTTGTTATTTTTTTAATAGCAGCTTTATATCTTTTTTTCCTAGTGCCACATCCACCTATGTTATAGTATATACAAGCATTAAATCTATTTTATCACTGCTTTAAATGATTTAAACTGACTCTAAATAAAATTTTACATTTATTTATTTTATATTTATGACGAATCGTTGACAAAAAATATAAACGTTGAATCGAATGACGGTGTCTGTATTGCTAAGTGCCTATTTACAATTTTATTTTCAGTGAATCGAGAAGTTTTTCTTCAAATTTTGTAAATAGTGATTTTATAAGTCATTTCCATGGCTTCTCTGTTACTAGCCTGGTTAATAAAGGTTTTATGTCACAAATAATTCCCATAGAGCTGGATTTTTGACAGATGGTAGAATACCTTTAGACATTTATTTTTACAAAAGTCCCCGGTTATCCCCTTTGTGCTTCCCCCGCCACCCTCTCTTAAATATAATTTTGCAAGCCTTACGGAATCCAGTTTCGAAATATCTCAGAAACGGTCGACTTAAGCGATTCTTTCATTATGTAATGTTTTAAATAGGATTATATTTTCTACAATTTTTATTCCCACAAATTTTCTGTGGTGCAAATAGTAAGCGCGCTACAGCTTCTTGAAAATCACGCGCTTTTTGTAGCCTTGGAAACCAATTGTTAAAATGTAATGTCCTTTTCAATTAGTCCAGTCACGAGAGCTTAAAAAAGTAGGTCCACCTTGCGTTTTGCGCAGCAAGTGATTTTATTTTTTTGTGTCCTCAAGCATGTTTAGCAGATGTCAAATTCAAGTTTGCGACCTCTAAAACAGAGCGGTGTAGTTTTGGTGGGCTAAAAACCATGATTTTTTTGCACTTTTTTACGTTTTTTGCTTATAACATAAAAACGGCTTGTCCTATCAAAAAAATGGTTCTATTCAAAATTAAAGAGCGCAAAATTTACTTCAAAATGCACTAGTCAAATATGTTTTTGTTCCGATTTTACCGACTCTACAGAACCTAGAAAAACAAAAAAAAAAAAAACTCTTTTTTTGTTTGAAGGCGCTAATGTCAGGAACTACCAGTCTGTAAAAGAAGCAAAGTACTAATCATTGAGACCCTATACGAGTTTTTTAAAAATTCAATCCCAAAGAGTGAAAACGGGAGTGTAGGATTTATTGTAATAACAAAAAATCCTACATCCACGTTTTACTCCCTGTGGGATTGAATTAAAAAAATAATCGAATAGCCTATAACCTTCCTTAATAAACGGGCTATCTAACAAAAAAATTTTTTTTCAAATCGGACTGGTAGTTCCTGAGATTAGCGCGTTCAAACAAAAAAAAAATAAACACTTTTTTTGTTTGAACGCGCTAATCTCAGGAACTACAAATCCGATTTAAAAAAAAAAAAAATTTGTTAAATAGCCCGTTTATTAAGGAAGGTTATAGGATATACGAGTTTATTTTAAATTTAACCCCGAAGGGGGTAAAACGTGGGAGTAAGATTTTTTGTAATAACAAAAAATCTTACACCCCCGTTTTACCCCCTTTGGGATTGAATTTAAAAAAACTCGAATTGCCTCAAACCTTCCTAAATAAACGGGCTATCTAACAAAAAAATTTTTTTTTTAATCGGACTTGTAGTTCCTGAGATTTGCGCGTTCAAACAAAAAAAGAATTTTTTTTTTTTTGTTTGAACGCGCTAATCTCAGGAACAACCAGTCCGATTTGAAAAGTTTTTTTTGTTAGATAGCCGGTAAAAATGGGAACATAAACATATTTGACTAGTGCATTTTGAAGTAAATTTTGTGCCCTTTAATTTTGAATAGGACCATTTTTTCGATAGAAGCAGCCGTTTCCATATTATAAGCAAGAAATCGAAAAAAGTGCAAAAAAATCGTGGTTTTTAGCCCACCAAAACTCCCCCGCCCTGTTTTAGAGATTGCAAACTTGGATTTGACATCTCCTAAACATGCTTGAGGACACAAAAAAATAAAATCATTTGCTGCACCAAACGCAAGGTGGACTTCCTCTCGTGACTGGACTAAATAGCTTTATTTATTGTAAATAATAGTTTTATACGGTTGAAATGCATTGAACAATTTTTTCGTTGGAGAGCAGCCAATTATATAATTGTTTCGAAACATATTGGAAAAAATCATTTTACCAACCAGAGGTCACAGTCAGGATTCTAACCTGAACCTTTCCATATTCGCGGCGGAATGAGCTTACAATACTCAACCGTGACAAGATTGCTAAATAAACATTCTCCTTATATGCTTCAAAATCAATATTTATTGTGTTCTTCATCGAATTTTAAATTAAAAATACACGTTTTCATTAAGCAAAGAATGCCCTAAATCGTGATTATTGTCCCATACCGATATCTTTAAAAATTGAGAAGCTATAGCCAATCAAAGTTGAAAACATCATAGAGTTTTACGTGTTTTTTAACACGCGTTACCAGCACCTTCCATACCGAATAAAAAAAAATCCGTATAGGAATCCATAGAAAATTGAATGCCCTAAACGGTAATGTTTGTCCTATCTCGATAACTTGAGACATTTTTAAATTATAGGCATGAAAGTTCAAGCAAAATGAATAAAAAATAGCCTAATAGAAGAAAAAAACAGATTTTTAAATGAACTCAAGTTGTCGAGATAGGACAAAAATCATCGTTCAGGGTATTACATTTTCTATGCATTCCTAGACGGATTTTTTTTTATTCAGTATGGAAGGTACCCGTAACGCATGTTAAAAAAACACGTAAAAATATCAATTGGATTTTAAGTAATAAATTGAAAATCCAATTGATACTTTTACCAATTCTCGGATCTGAACCTGGGAGCGCTAGTCTCTACTCTCAACTAACCCCAGCTATTGGTAGCTTAAAAAAAGTAAATAGTGATCTATGAGCGGACGGTTGTCTGGTTCTAGATAAATGATGACAATATATTCTAGTTCGAAAGGTACGGTAGGTATTTACCCGACAAGGTAGGTTGATTTTCTTATTGCATTTTACCGGAAATTACATTTTTATATTGGATTTATATTTGGATTAGATCTAGTAGGTTTGTTCGCGGAACATTAGAAGTTAGAAAAGTGAATTGGAAAATAAAATAAATCTTAAAGCGAGATTTCAAGGATACATTTCCTCAATAGATGGACATATTATGCTTGTTTAAAGATTGTTAAAAATTTTCCCATAAGGCTAAAATAAAACAACACATGCATAATTTCCTGTGATTTTCAAAACAGGAAAAAAATTGTATAATAAAATCAGTGAGTAATATATTTTTTTAAAACAAAACATTTTTTTCAGAAATCAAAATTGCAGAGTTTTATTGAAATGCAAATATTTTTATCAATGCGTCTGAATAAAATTATGCATATAACAAACATTTTACATCTCACAATTGAAAATTGTTTTTTTTTTCTTTTTTTTGTGATATAATATACGATGCCGTAGCAATTCGAACATTAACCACTAAAATTATAAATTATTATATATTGATACATATTAATATGCTTTCCAAGAATGTATTATTTTACATATTAGCTGTTAGATGGTTTAAGTTAAGGAAACTCTTCATTACAAAAAAACAACCCACAATTAAAATTTTTGGGGACTCCCCTGATATTGTTTATCTCCGTTTTTAAATTGAAGGAGCCGCATTTTTATGGAAGATCAATGTTTTCGTTCGATTTATGCAGTTTGTACAAAATAAATTACATTTTATGTCCGTTAATCCATCTATCCTAGTCTTTTATGTTTTTGTATTTTAGGGAATAAAATGCTGACACAAGGATTAATCTCTGGAGCCATACGTTTAAGTTAAAAAAAATACTTTAATATTCCAACGAATTGAAACAAAGAGCTAAAATCATTTTTCTAGTTTTATAATAGTGGAGTGCGGAAAAAGTACAAAAAAAGGTTACGTGCCTCACTCACATAAGCGTTCAGTCGAAGTTTAGGTATACTTCATACATTGACATTTTCGGTTTTCTCCTCTCAGAATTTTTAAAACTAATAAATAATTATTATTAATAAAATCCATGGGTATCCAAAGCCTGATTACAATATTAGGTACACTATTTTGAAACTTATAAAAAAACTAATTTTTGAAATTATAAAATCTATAAGAAAATGATTTTTTCCTGGAATGAGACTTAGCTAGATCGATTTTTTGCACCCTAAAACCCCTTTTCAATAAATTTTATTCATCCCTGTCAACGTTTCATTAATGATAATATTTGAGGAGTCGATGTCCTTTCAATTAAAGAAGAATAATCAAAAATTCTGATATTTCAGTTTGGTCCAATTGTCAAGACTATTCGAATTGAATTCAATTCTCCTAGCTACAAATTATATTACTGCATAAGTTCATGTGAATCGAACTTCTGGCGGTTTCTTTCTATATTGTAATAATTTTATTAATATTCTATTGTACGGTATTATGTTTTTTTATTTGCCCATTTTATATTGGAAATCTATATTAATGAAAAGTAACAAGAAACGGTATTCGATGATGAGAATATCTTGATTTCTTTTATCTAAATTACTTACAGTTTTTTAAACAAAATGAGCCTATTAGGAGCCCACAGCTATGTGGTTTGTGGATATATCAAAATGACTGATTCGTAACTCACTCACTGATGTACGAGTATTATCACTCTTATATAAAATTATGCATTACGGTAAGCTTAAAGAAGATCGGCGCCAGAGTTATAAGAGAGAGAAAAAATAAACATAAAAATTGAGTTTTAGATATTAAAACTGTGCGCAATAATACTTGCACAGGTTTTTTTTAAATTTTAGCTATTAATAATTTGGAAATAGAAACAGCAAAAAGATATTTAATTTTCAGAGTGAATATGCTCTTAAAATCCCCGGAAATACGTCTGGGACAGCCTGTTTATAATTTCAAAATTGCATCTTTAAAATAAAAAATTAAATGTGGCAGAGTCCCCATCATCTTCTCAATTTGTTATTTTTTTAGAAAATGCAGTTGATACTTTCACCAATTCTCTGGCCATCATAATATTATAAAGCCATATACGAAGTCGATTAATATCAAGTCCTGATGTGTTTTTAAATTAAAAGTGTGTATTAAACTTGATACTATGGCAGATATTTGGTAAATTACACCAATATAAAATAAATAGAAAATAAAGTGCATGGCTTTACTTTGATTTTTTCAATAATAGTTGAAAAAGGACAAAGATTGAATGTTTTAGTTAAATTGCTGTTTTGAAGCGACACATATTAATATTAAAGCCATTGAGAAACTTCGACAATCAATCATCTATTCGTATCGGCTTTCAGTAATGTTTGCAATAAAATTACGGGCGTTTGGAGAGAGAAGAAAATCATACTTGTAGGTATATTTGAAGAGTGATTCTGAAGGCAGTACCTATCTGACGCTATTTATAGGTACATCTAAATGTATAACAAAGAAATAAAGATTTATTATTATTATTTGTAACATAAATAGAATTTATGCGTAGGTTTTCGTAATAAAATATTTTTTTTCCAGAAAGCGATATTTATTTTAAAACACACACGCGTGTTTGGCGGTTGTCGTTTTTCGCAGGAAATACAAGCATTTTGCACAAGCCTCATTTCGTCTTGGTTCCCTGGAGAAGCGGGAAGATTGAAGCTGCACGTATAATAATAATTTTTGCTCTCGAAACAGAGCAGACAAAGAAAACGAAACAAAAAAAAAATGATTTGAAGGGAAAACAGTTTTAAAGAACCTTTTTGCAGTAGCTATAAACATTATTGATTATATAAATCAACACACCCACGCTGATTGGTTTCCTGATGGTCGGCACCTCGTTGGCTGGGAAGCGGGTATTGTTGCTATAGTTGCTATAGATTCTATAACTTTTATATTTAAATAAATTCAATTTTATATTAGTCCAGTAATTTTAGATTTCCACTGCAGAAAAATTCCCAGTTAGCTGATTTTTTTTTATTTACCTTCGTTATGGTGTTTTAAAAAACGTGTAAAAAGTCCCCATCGATATCGTGCCGGCGTTGCCAGATATTCGAGGTTCAAGTTCACGATAGACGGTTTTTAGTGAATTTCTCGGTTCCGTTCCATTTTTTGTAAAAAATAGTTATTATCAATCTTGTAGAGGACGAAATTATCTACAACTTTTGTATAAACATTTTTTGTCTACGATTTATAGTTTTTCTTATTAAAGTACCCGCGGCTTCCTCCCCCTCGATTTTACATAACGGGATTATGCTGCTTCCCGAGGGCCTAACATAATGATTTGTACCATTATTTTAAGTTGAACTTAAAGCTAACGATTAATTATAATTTTATCGAAATTAATGCGGTAGTTCTCTACTTATAAGCAACCAAACATACAAATCGACAGCGCTCAAACAGACAGACAGACAAACAATTTTTTTTCGAAAATACGATATTTATACTTGACATCAATTATAAAGACCACTCGTAAAGTAATTTTGTAAAAAAAATTTACAAGAGTTGAGAGAGTGCGGATTAAGTACGAGTATGCATTTGCATACCGTATAACGCACTCTACTAAGAATAGCTCGGAGTAGCCATACTTTTAATTTTTTTTTCAAAATTCCTTTACGAATACTCATTATAATTGTTATAAAGACTATTCGTAAAGGAATTCTGTAAAAAAAATTAAAAATGTGGCTACTATTACTAGAGTGCGTTATACGGTATGCAAATGCATACTCGTACTTGATCCGCACTCTCTTAACCCTTGTAAATTTTTTTTACAAAATTACTTTACGAATGGTCTTTATAATTGATGTCAAGTATAAATATCGTATTTTCGAAAAAAAATTGTTTGTCTGACTGTCTGTTTGAGCGCTGTCGATTTGTATGTTTGGTTGCTTATAAGTAGAGAACTACCGCATTAATTTCGATAAAATTATAATTAATCGTTAGCTTTAAGTTCAACTTAAAATAATGGTACAAATCATTATGTTAGGCCCTCGGGAAGCAGCATAATCCCGTTATGTAAAATCGAGAGGGAGGAAGCCGCGGGTACTTTAATAAGAAAAACTATAAATCGTAGACAAAAAATGTTTATACAAAAGTTGTAGATAATTTCGTCCTCTACAAGATTGATAATAACTCATTTTTTACAAAAAATGGAACGGAACCGAGAAATTAGCTAAAAACCGTCTATCGTGAACTTGAACCTCGAATATCTGGCAACGCCGGCACGATATCGATGGGGACTTTTTACACGTTTTTTAAAACACCATAACGAAGGTAAATAAAAAAAAATCAGCTAACTGGGAATTTTTCTGCAGGTGGGTCATTTCAATATCTAAAATTACTGGAGTATATATACAATGAGTAATAGCTACTGTCGATACCTCATGACTTTTTTTTATTTAAGTACAATGTACTTATTACCAACATCATGGAGTATTCTATATTCCTTTAGCCTACTTTTCCCTGGTGCACAAGAAGGTGTAAATGACTTCTAATCGGAACACAAGGTGACTTTATGACAATAATGTGTGTTTGTAACAAAAAATTCACTTACTGAAATTAATTCGTATAATTGTGGTACTAAATAAAAGACGTTATCATTATGTATTTTGATTATATTGACCACAAATATCTGGGTGGCCGAGCTTTGCTCGGATATGTTCAATAAAAATAGTACTTGTATGCTGTGAGATATTATTTTCTCAGAATATTATTCCGAAACGAATTTATTTCTGAAACATAATTTAAAATAATTGTTTCTATTAAATATTTTAAATACCTATGTGTATTTTTAAGCGTAAAAACTATAAGTATCAACTTGAATCAAGCATTTTTTCCTGTAAATATTACTTAGGTCGCCATTTTCAAATCTACCGCCGTTATTGTTTTGTTGACTGAAGAACTTGCAAAAACCGATTTTCATAGATTGAATATCTTGTAAAAATGTTCGAATCAGATGAAATTTTGCTTGCCCGTTGCCGTTTTAATAATCCATTTTTAAACATTGATACCAAATATCAACTTTATCGAAGTATTTTTTCTCTGTGATGTCATCTTAGCAACTTCCAGTAAATTTCAAATATTTTTTTGCAGTACCTACTGAAAAACTCACAAAAATCGATTTTCGAAGAAATAGAATTCATATTATATCTTTTAATAACAAACGTCAGACTATAAACCTGCAGCGCAAAACTTTTTTGCATGCATCTTCACCATAGTTTTCAAAAATCGATGTGTTTTGATATACTGCATGCCTGCGGCGCTAGAGGTGCGGCCCTTCGGGCCGCCGTGCAAATTTTTTGGCAAAATTTTTTTGTATGTATCTTAACAATAGTTTTCAAAAATCGATGTGTTTTTACACAGACTCGCGGCGCCAGAAGTGCGCCTGTTTGTCATTATTTACATATTTTGCAAGACACTTCTTATATTAGTGTTCATTTACAGTTTTAACTCTTGTGATATATTATACAAAATCTATATACAAATAGGCTTCGAATCGATCTGACAATTGACCGAGTTATAAACAAAAAACTCCTTTTTTTTAATTACTCCCCTCTGGGACCAAGATTCCTACCTAGATCGATTGCTCGCCCCTAAAAATCCCCATTCTGTAAATTTCATCAAAATCGTTAGTCGTTTTTGAGAAAAAAAAGTCTAGGTAAGATTATACGTCATACTATATTTAACGTACATATACATATTTTATATAGGGAATATAAAAATAGCATACTTACCTATTTATTTAAATATTAGTTAAAACTACTTACATAATTAGGTTTAGTTTTTATTGCTGTTACTTTTTACTATACAAATAGTTCACGGATTATTTTAATAAGTTAAAAATTCTGTCTGAGTATTTTGACATATAAATAATGAAAGTAGTTTGTTTTCTCCAAAGCCTACTCACGATATTACAATGTTTGGAAAGGTCAAAAAACCGTTTTTAAAAATGATAAAATCGATAGAAAAACGAATTTTTCCAGGGATGAGACCTAGCTAAATCGATTTTTTGCCCCCCGAAACCCCTTTTCGGTAAATTTGATCAAAATCGTTAGAGCCGTTTTCGAGAAAATATTTATATAGGTACATATATACATAGAAACATAGATACATATATACAAGATTTACTCGTTTAATAATATAGGGATTACATCTAATTTTATAGATAAGTTACTAAATAACGTTTTCTGTTATTTTTTTGTATCACTAATTGAAATGTTATAGGTTTTAAAGTTAAGTGAGTCACTCTAGAGTCTAGACGCTCTTTAGAATAGAGATTTGTGTGGTTGACGCTGCTAAACTCTCAATACACCAATGGATCGACAAAACGGCATAAAGCTTCCTCATAAACGTTACGGTTGAACATCAGATGTTAAACATCAGATTTTATGAACTCTGGCTGCGTTTGCTATAACATAACGGTACGAACGGCCTATTAGTTCTTTCGCATTTACTTTTAGCACTAGGTCGAGATATTTTTTCATAAATTTCTACCCTACTGTGTTTTTTCGACAAACGAAGTTTTCAGTCAAGTCTGTCAAGATAATATTAAATAAAAAAGAAAAGAATTCTTGTCTCAAGAATAATAGTATTGATAGCAGTATTAAAGACTAGAAACAGAAATGTATTCTTTCATACCGACACTCACTCGGCACTCCACACTCATATTACAGAATGTCTACATTGACAAACATTAACTTGCAAAAAAACCAACTTTAGACTTTTTTTCGACCACGTATATATTGATTTATGATTTATTATCCCCCCGCGAGAAATTCTCCCCTTGCGAAGAAAATAAAATAAGTAAACCAAAACACCCTTAATACACCAGCAATCAGCATGCTACACGCTCGGATATTCCCAAACCCTATTTACGTTCAATTAATCTAAACAAAACCAACTGTCGTAGTGTGTTTAGGGATCATCAAAACATTACAAAGGTGTTGACCTCTTAACTGAGAAGTTGTTGATACTAAAAACCGGATGCTTTCTTCAAATATCGATCACACAGGAAGAATATGTAAAGAGAGACATGTAAAACGAAAAGGGAGAGACAATGAGACTGCAGAAAGAGGTATAAAGCAAAGAAACCCGCATCGAAAAGGTGTAGACGTGTGTGTGTTCAATGGATGGTATTCTAAAAGACGTGACACTCAAACCAGAAAGTTGTACAATGTACATATTCAGATATTTTATCGTAAATTCTCGGTCGTATCGGAGCGATACGTACATAATCTGACGCATTTTGATTGGATGAGATCGGCTTTTCTCTCTCTAAGAAACGGTTGTCGGTAAGTCTTTACTCTTACTTACCAACTATTGCCATTCATAATTGCAACATTTTTTTAGCGTGGGTACGTGTATTGTAATTTAAAAATTTCGCGTCTTTTGAAAACATAAATAGATGCTAACATGAGTAAAAAATCTTCTAAAATATAAATTTTATCTCACCATGAAAGCCTACTGGCATGATAGCTATTCCTGCAGTGCGATATTTAAATTCACTCGTCATACCAATTTAAAGAGACTGAACGTTTCAGGGTCACTAAAACTTAACGGTAAATATTAATGGATCCGCTCTGGGCGTCGCCTCTTTATCTAATATTTGATAGTAGAGCGCAGTGATATTGTAATGCTGACATAAAGTTCAGGGAATGATCTGGGTATTCATTAGAAGCTTTGATTATTCCAGAGAGCCATGGCTATTTACTCTATCACAAATGAATGAATTTAATTTCTCTTTCAAAATAATTTGCATGTCACTATTTTCCATAACAGGCGGTTTGATTGGACATATTCTGACCGCTTTATTAAATAACTGTTGCACCTCCATTATAATAATAAGATACCCCTATATATATGTGCCAAATGTCAGGTTTCTAAATGCACGGGAAGTACCCTATAGAAGTCAGTGAATGAGTGCCAAAATATGCAATCTATTGGACTCTTTGAGATAAAAGTTTGAAATTTCTACAGGGTCTTTATGAAACGGACCTTATCGACATATACGTACAATTTTCATGTCACTATAGCTTACCGGGAATCGGAGTTATGAAGGTAGTAAATAAGTCTTAAAACGGTCGGTGCGCAGCAACCTGGAGTTGCTGCGAGAACTTAGCATAGCAATCGTGTAGTAAGTAAAAATTTAAAATAATGCATATTAAAATTGGAAAAAATCTACTATAGACGTTTACGACTTCAGTCATCGAGAATCTACAATTTACAATCATTCGTTCAAGAAACTGGTTTATAATAATTCTCTTGTGTAAACTGTAAAGCATTAATTAATAATTTGATCTTTCTGTATATTCATCTAAAAAAATGTGTAAATTAAATAATTTTCTCATCCTTAATGATCCTTTGAGCTATTAAGACACTTCGCATATTACTCATTTAGGTGATGATCGTGAAAATAATAACTGAACGGACTATACGTACAACGCGAAAGTACTTGACATAAGTATGCATTAATTGACCCATCCTTAATGTAATCGAGCAGCTAGAGCAAAGGATATCCCGGAAGCACACACATACACACGCGCACAAGGTCTCATCCTTTTAGTGAGCGTTTCACGCGCCCGGTCGACCGTCGCGACGCGTCCAGGACTACGAATGAAGGGGCTAGGAATGGGACGTGCCGTGCTGTGCCCTCGAACACCTACACCTAGAACTCAAGAAACACTCAACTCGATTACGAAAAGCCGATAAAATTACACCATTACTAAATCTAAACTGAGTTAAACATCAGAAGGATATTTATGCTGTATTATGAATATATTCAGTAGATACCTGCAGTTTTCCGTTTCAAGGCTACCTACATAAAATATCGTCAGCCCAAACTGCAGCTTTTCGATTCACATGTATTTTAAACTAGATGCCTGGTCTGGCTTCACCCGGGCGCTATGAATTTAATACCTATTTTGACAGTTAAAAATACAAACATCTATTTTCCAAAATACACTAATACATGATGAGTATAACTATGGAAACGTAGAATGCATCATTAACTCATGACCTCCTTTCTTTCCAACACCACATTAGAGTGGATAATGTGAAAGTGTGGATGCACAGATTCCGGGATAAAAAGTAGCCTATGTCGTTTGTCAGGCTCCAAGGAATCTCTTTGCCAATTTTCGTCGAAATCAGTTCATTGGTTAAGCCGTGAAGAGGTAACAGACAGACAACCACACTTTCGCATTTATAATATTAGTTTGCATTTTATGCATTAACTGAAAACACAATGTTTAATGAAACATTTTGAGAAGCTTCGTTAATTTAAACAGTGAAAGAATGAGTTTATATTATTTTTTTAATGGTAGGTATATAAAAAGTTATTGCTACTGAAAGACAAAGCTATCAGATATTATTAGGTAAGAATTTTACAACAAAAGCTTTAAAAAAATATGTTGAAAGTGAAATTTTGTATTTCTAAGTTTTTCGGATGTATTTTTAAAAACAATTGACCATTAAATTATTATAATTTAAAATGAGTTTTTTTTAGGAACCAAATTTGTAATAACACATCTGAATTTTAAAAGGACACATTTTTTTGCGTTAAAATTAAGTCAAATAATTGAAACAATTTATTGTATTTACACAATCTGTTTTTCTTTTTTTGTAAAAGTTAATACTTAGCTACCTAATATTTATATTTCTGCACAACATTCTAATATTTTTTTTTGTTTCATTTCTTTATTTTCTTTAATTAATTCATCTAGTTCGGTTTAATGATTCCAAATTAATCCTTGGTCTGTTTTTAAGAGAACGTGTGCCTAATTTATAACTAATTTGGAATCATTTGCCGAACAGATTATTTTCTGTCTGCTGTTTTTTGCTACGGCATATGCATAAATCATCTTTGCAAGTAAATAAAAGTATACGATATTAAATGTGATTCTGAACAAAAAAAATTTAGATTTTCGACTCCTCACTATTTTTTTTCAAGACATTTTTAAACATAGAAATAATATCGAAATAATAAAACAGTAATTATTGTATAATGAACAACATTATCGAGAAAAACAAAATAAACATTAAATTAAAAAAATGAAACGTTTTGATATCGTGAAACGTTACATTATACTCTATACGGAAACGTAAGTTAGATATTTGATATTGTTACATAATTTCAGATGCTTTCGGCGATTCGACCGATCGCGATGTGAAAACAAGAGTAAGTATACATATGTAGATAGGTTTACTGAATTTAACAATTTCGATTTGACACTATTGTTATCTCGGAACTAATTAATATTAATATAAAAAAATATAAGTTAAAAAAAAGTTTTTAAAGACGAGCTTGTATTAAAACGTACTAAAAAGGAAAAATTAATAATATTTAATAATTTAGGTTCATAATTATAAAAGCGTGGGTTGTAAACTCTTCTATGGTTTATTAGTCACGATCAATGCTTTTACAATATTATGAAACTAAATTATTATCTAAATATTAATTTTTCTGCGCCCTTTGGTTACGGAACCCTAAAAGGCAATGTGTAATTACAAAATGACTCCATAGCTGTTTCCCAAATCTATACGAGAATTAGATAGAAAATTTGTAAACTATCATTAAGTCAGCATCTACTTGTTGGGAAAGTGAACGTTGACCTCGACGTTGACTTAGCTGGAGCCCTTCTCTTTTTTTCCTCTTACTTCCAATCGAACATACTGTGAGATATAACTTACCAGTTAAGAACAGTAAGGAGCAGGAGGGGAAGAGCTAGAAGCGCTGACAGAACGATCAACGACTTTAAAGTCCAGAAAAAGGACATTTTCTCCATTTAACCACACGTCTTGTCGTTTCCAAAATCCTAATAGTGACGAAGTGAAATGGGTTCAGTTCTATATAATAGATATAATGTAATATGAGAACGCTAATGCAGAAAGTGCGTGATATACAATGTATAACCAGCCGGAATACAGCCATCTGTGTATTACATCATGCAGAATGCCTATGTACACTCGATCCATAGTAGCCTAAGGGAGATCATATAACGTAGACCCAATCAGTGCTGTTTATTCTTTTTATTCTATTTATACATGTCGTGTAATAGCTATATTATGTTATCCTTTTACGTTTACCTCGACTATAACTTCAAAAATTACTTCATTACAAACGAAAGATCAGAGTCGGAACGGACATGTTTTTAGGAAACACTATTAGGTATCAAAATATGATTGTGTTTATTATTTCATATTGAGATTCAGTTTTTATTAATACTGGTTTTAGAACTACAAATTTAATAAACTTCGAACTGTTTCATTTCGTCATTGCCACGACAATACCTCATATTATGTGCTGGTTTATAATAGTAGTCAAGTCATTTTAGATTTCCAATGCGAAATAATTCGAAGTTAGCTGTATTTTTGTATATACATATTCGTTATGGCGGGAGGCTTTCGGGTTGGCCCGCAGGATCAACCGGTTTCCACATGTTTTGTTAATCTTAATGAAGTCGCGTCATCCGAAGCGATTAGCGAAACAACTCGTAAAACTAGATCGTTTAGACGTTTGTGCACCCGTTTCTCGCAAACTATAATAAATAATAAATATATTATGCTCTCGAGTCTCGCTACCAGAGTTCGGTGGATTTTTGTCATATTATTAATTATTACCGTTCCCGCTACACGAGGGGTGAAAGGTAAAAAACCGCCATTTTCGAAATTTCATCAATTATTTTCTTTGTTTGAACAAAATAGGAGCCCTTAAAAATGCTCACAAAATATATTATTCCTATCAAACTCGAGCTGAATCGAATGGCATAAATAATAATTTTTCTGAGAACCGGGAAATTAACGCAAGAGCGTGCGAGAGATTACATTGTAGATCGTCTATATTTGCACCGGGCTACATAATTGTTTGTGTGCCTGTGGAAAAACGATACTCCCCTCTATCAATCTATTGTAATCAAACTTATTGGGGTGTGTATTTTTGACTTTGCAACGATTGCAGAAGGAGAGTTTTCTGCGGGGGTGCTGGAGCTGGTGCGGTTTATTTTATTTATTGTAGATTATAGACGCGTCGACAGCTTAGGTCATTAGCGTCTTAATTACATTAAATAACAACATCCTTAAAACTAAATGACATCACAAAACATCCATGAGCGCAGGTGGGATTCGAACCCACGACAGTGTGATCCAAAGGTCGGCTACGCTAACCGTTACACCACACCGTCCTCGAGCTGGTGCGGTGTTTTGCAAAGTGAAAAGGTGAAAGGGTGCAGGGACAGTTCCCCGAAAATCGCACACGGGGGGAATGTTGGCGTAATGGCGTTTTTCGCGGGGTAAAGAGTCAGATAATAAATTGTTAGACGGTGTTCTCTGTTTTCTAGAGTCTAGATGTTTTGTATAATTTAAAATTTGTTGAAGACAAGAATATATATTATAAAAAATCATATCAGTGTAATACAGCTACGTATGATGTAGGTAATGGACTTGCGTGAGAGTGAGACGAGATGAATGTTTCTTTTTCTACATGTGACTTGTTACAGTCTCATCTTGGAGTTTTATTGCGCCCTCAGGCAGCATAGCCAGCTGTGTAAAAAGCCATGCAGAGCTAAGATACGAATCTGATTTTCCGACTCGCTTACCAACCATTATTCTTTTGCGGATTGTTGCGGAAAAATAGTATACGGTCTTCATAAGTCCACTATGGTATACGCTTGTTTATTAGACACATTCACATTGAGACATTGACGACTGCTAATTTGTCGATTCGAGTACTTAATTGAATTTCGGCTTGAGAATAACCGAGCGTGTAGCGTTGCCATTGTTTCAATCGCGTTTCCATAGTCCCTCTATTTCAGTTCCCAGGTTCTAATCCGAGAACTGGTAAAAAATATAAATTAGATATCAGCTTGTTATTATTAAAAAATAATAAATTCAATCAATAAAAAATTAAAAATATGTATTGATCCTAAGTCCAAATAACCCTAGCTTTTGGTGTCCTTAAAAATAAATTATAAATAATAAAAACTCGGGTCGCAGTGCCAAACCCTGCCGACAATATAGTGTATTTGCTAATACAGGCCTTGTGGCTTTAATACGTGAAGTTAGGTTTGTTTTTGGACAAAATAAAAAATTTAACCCCTTAATACGTCCCTTAAAATAATATTTTTTTTCTTAATTTCAATATTATTATCAATACAACCTCTGTACGAAATTAAATACACCCTTCAGTAAGTAAATCACTATCCGCAAACTAGTGTTTTCATAAAATTTGTAAGTCCGGTTCTGTTAGGGCGATTTTATTTAAATTTTAGCAGAACATTTTAATCGTTACTAAAAGGTTAAATTTCAATTTTGAAACGATTCTGAGAATTTTTTCGGCATTTTTGGGCCCAAAAACATTTTTCAACCCCTAAAAACCACCCTTAAAATAGTCCGATTTGGCCCATTTTAAATAGGCTTCGTGCGGTGATGGATTTTAACGTGCCTACCAAATTTCGTCAAAATCAATTAACTCTTTCGAAAGTTATTGCCCGCACATATATATATATATATATATATATATATATATAAATATATATATATATATATATATATATATATATATATATATATATATATATATATATATATATATATATATATATACATATATAAACAGACATTTCCAAAAATGGTGCCAAATTGTTCAGGAGGCTATGAAACGTCGAGAAATTTTGGTCCGACCCCTAGGTCCCGCCATCCGACCGACGCCAATAGTGTATGTGCCAATTAAAACGTTAATAAAAAACTTTGTGTACAAAAGGCAATTCAGTACGAATATAATTGGCATTGTGGCTTTATTATGTGAACTTAAGTTTGTTTTTGGACAAAATAAAAAATTTAACCCCTTAATACATCCCTTAAAATAATATTTTTTTTCTTAATTTCAAAATTTTTATCAATGCAACCTCGGTACCAAATTAAATACACCCTTCAGTAAGTAAAGCACTATCCGTAAACTAGTGTTTTCATAAAATTTGTAACTCCGGTCCTGTCGGGCCGATTTTATTAAAATTTTAGCAGAACATTTTAATCGTTACTAAAAGGTTAAATTTCAATTTTGAAACGATTCTGAGAATTTTTTCGGCATTTTTGGGCCCAAAAACATTTTTCAACCCCTAAAAACCACCCTTAAAATAGTCCGATTTGGCCCATTTTAAATAGGCTTCGTGCGGTGATGGATTTTAACGTGCCTACCAAATTTCGTCAAAATCAATTAACTCTTTCGAAAGTTATTGCCCGCACATATATATATATATATATAAAAATATAAATATATATATTATTATATATATACATATATAAACAGACATTTCCAAAAATGGTGCCAAATTGTTCAGGAGGCTATGAAACGTCGAGAAATTTTGGTCCGACCCCTAGGTCCCGCCATCCGACCGACGCCAATAGTGTATGTGCCATATAGCAAATACACTAAAAATAATAAATTCAATTAATAAAAAAATAAAAATATGTATTGATCCTTATACCAAAATAACCCTAGCTTTTGGTGTCCTTAAAAATAAATTATAAATAATAATAATTGAATTTAGGGGTCATTCAAGTATTACGTAAGCACTACAGGGGGTGGGGGGTCTTTGCTTTGCTTATTTTTGATGACATGGGGGATAGGGGGTCTGGGTGGTGATTACGTCAGTAGTATTTATTTTTTTACTTGTTCAGATTTTCTACAAAATTTAGTCGATTTTGAACACATATGGCAACCCTACTTGTCTATGCTTGAAAACGAAACGCATTTTCAGGGATTCCCGAAAATAATGGATACGTTTACTCACTTAGAACCGAGTAAAAGAACCGAGTAGGGGAAATACCGCGCGCTAATCATTGAGGAGCAAACATCCAATGTCATCGAAGACTTAGAGTCATGGATTCGTATGTCATGGACTGAGGACTGTTAATTTGAATTAATATACCAACATTTTAAAAGAAGTTTGTTTTGTTCGTTAATATATTAAGATTATGATAACTGAACACCATGTCAATAAAATTTGCTTAAATAAATATTATGTGCGTTAAAGTCCTCTATTCCAAGTCTATTCTTTATTTCTAGACTTATAACTGCTGCTCATGAATCAATAAAGAAACCAGAACACATTGAAAAATGCATGTACCAATGTTTACGTAAGCATGGGAGGGGAGGGTGAGAGCTTTGCTTACTTTTTCTGATGATGGGGAGGGGGGGTAACAATTGCAAAAAATCTTCTTACGTAATACTTGAACGGCCCCTTATTACTATTTACACAATATTACATCCACTTTATGATTAGGTCATGATAGACGTAGAGGCCAATAAAGTAGGTATCTACTATATGAAAAGTCGATTAATTACAAACTCCATTTGTACATAGAGGGTTCCGTACTTGCAGCTAAAATAGTTTAGGAGGTATAAAGTTGTGAAAGACGAACAGACGATAGACGGAATCGTGTTCCACCCTTGGGTACGAAACTCTAAAAAATATAACCTGTTAGTATTCATTTTGATACGAATGCTTCATTGGCTTCTTCTTTATGTGAATTCTGAACATGCTACTGTAGTACTATTGCATTTACCAATGTGAAGATTGTAATCACCCAGTATTTATTACTTATTTAATAAAAAACATTGTTGAGAGTTCACCCTGAAACTATTTATATTGTCCCAGATAATTTATTAGTTACTAGTTAGTGCATTTTTATTGTTACATTTATATTTCATAAACCAAAAAATCTTTCTCCAAACTGAACTCGATAAACTCAAAACTGTCAAACCGACTTTCAAGCTGTTTT